>NWSH02000081.1:1411163-1421965 GCA_002382865.2 Heliothis virescens | reverse complement strand
TCATCTAAATCCATCCAGTGGATCCTGAGATTAGCGTGTGCAAACAGACAAACAAACAAACATACAAATATGCAAACATACAAACAGACAAAAATTTTTTTTCGAATTCTTACTCTTCTTTCAATTTCTAATAACCCTANGCTATACGTCTGCCAAGTTTCATCTAAATCCATCCAGTGGATCCTGAGATTAGCGTGTGCAAACAGACAAACAAACAAACATACAAATATGCAAACATACAAACAGACAAAAATTTTTTTTCGAATTCTTACTCTTCTTTCAATTTCTAATAACCCTACATATTTTGTTTTGTAAAAATATTAAATGTACAGACACGATTTTTTTACTGTTTTATTATTATATATAGAATAGATATAGATTACTGTTTTATTATTATATAGATAGATATAGATGACTCAGCCACTCGACTACTCCCAAGCTTACGCATACAAAGATAATGACCAATGTACAGTCCACGGTCATTAATGCACTAGCAACTTGCCACTATTCCTAATTTAGCCGGATAATGCAATCAGACCAACCGGTGGATGCTTTGTGTTCAGTCAATGTATTATACTACAAAATTGAGTAGGTTCGAAATTTGCTAGACCACTAATGTCCGCGACTGTACCTACTTGGCTAGACTAGAAGTCGACCGGATCCTTGGGAAAAAGCTAGGCCGATGATTATGTAACAATTATAGATATATCAATATTCTAACGTTATTGTACAGGTGCTGCTGATGAACAAGATGAAGACCTGAACAAGAACTGCCAGCTCGGCAGCGAATATTTACCGACCACAAGCCAAACAATGGCACGCTTGTCTGAGAGAGATGTAAGTGATTATAATAGCACAATAAAACATGTCGAACATTTTTGCCTTTTGAAATCAGTTAAAAATGACGTACACAAGTTCAAATTATATATTTTTTTCTTTATACAAAATGCTGGTATTTATTTTTATGAGTTCCCCTGCTGCATTAAATCCTATTATATTTCTCGTAGACCTAAAACAACATCTTTTGTAGAAATTATCACAAAAGACACACAAATGACATGACTTTTTACAATGTTGGTTGAATTTTCTTCACAAAGGAGAAACTTAAAATCCATACAAACTTGGGCCTGGCGTTAGAGGGCTGGAATTTGGCCATAACTTAGAGTATTTAGGAAGGTTTTAAGAGCCTGAGTATTGCGTCTCCCAGCAATGGCCAAATGATAAAATCAGACAAAGTTATATTTTAGGTTATGTTTGTGTTCAATGTTCCCGGTATATGTTGTCTTTTGTATAACTAGATGGCGTTGCCGCGTTTAAAAGCGAGCTGTGGTTTCGTGGCCTAGAATTTTATTGACAAATATTTAATTATTTCCGTTACTTGGCCATTGTTAATACGGATAAGTTTTAAATAGCTTATTTAGGAAAAATAGACAAATATTTTGGTACATGTTTCATTCGTGTAACGCCAAAAATGGTTTTCAGGCCCAGAATTAGGTTTCTCCTTTAGGACCAAATTAATCAATTACGTATCTTACTTTTAACCGTCTTCCCAAAACGAAGTTTTTAATTCGAATGTTTTTATATTTTTTCCAGCTAAGTTTCGAGCTAATAGAAAGCATACTGACCTACATTCGCGAGCTGCAAGGCGACGGCGCCGTACTAATCTTCCTGCCGGGTTGGAACTTGATATTCGCGCTCGCTAAACACCTGTCCCAACACCAAGTGTTCGGGAACACGGCGCAGTATGTCATACTGCCGCTACACAGTCAGATACCCAGGGAAGATCAGAAGAAAGTGTTTGTTACGCCTCCGCCTGGTATGACTAAGGTGAGTTTTAGTAGCTTTTCATGTTGTTATTCGCGAGCTGCAAGTTATTCTGTACAAGGGGCCCACTAGGGCCAAAGCCTTCATTTTTCATTTAAACTTCATGTACAAAAAATGGTACATAGGCGGACTTAATGCCACAAGGCATCCTCTACCAGCATGCTTGTTTTTACAGGTTATTAGTTTTGAAGTATAGTTAGGTTATCAATACCTAGACATGCTACTAGCAAGGTAATAAGTTATATTAATTTTTACCTTTAAAGCCAGGGGACAAAAGCTTTTTTAGGGGCTCTGTATACCATGTTTTTTGAATGCACCGTTGACTCGTGTATGAAAACAAACTTGTAGTTTTCCGGTGACATATAGAAAAAAATATTAATTATGACCACTGCATTATACTTTTTCAAACAAAGTCAAAGTCTTAACAAACCCCCTTTTGGGGTTTGAATATCCAAATATGATTGAAATGTGAAAGCATTAAAGTACTTCCAAAATGTTAATTCTATTAGGCTTTGATGATAAATCTGTCACGTTAGAAAATAGAATATAACATTTTCATGATTGTATTCTCAGGTGATCCTATCGACGAACATAGCAGAGACGTCAATCACGATCAACGACGTGGTGTACGTGATTGACTCGTGCAAGGCCAAGGTGAAGCTGTTCACCTCGCACAACAACATGACCTCCTACGCCACCGTCTGGGCTAGCAGGACTAACCTTGAACAGGTAACATCTATATACCCATTTCAACAGGAGGGAATCTCCCTAACCTTATCTCAACTAGGTTGGGGTCTGAGTACCAGCGTTTTACATAGACCACTGCTTATCTGACCTGGTCAAGTCTTAGGGTTCATTTATGCTACACCGTGCCGGGCACGAGCCGAGCCCCGTCCGGGCTCGGACGAGGCTCGGATTCAAAACTCCACGAACATTTTATATGGAGCTGTTTATTTGTGTTTATGCTACACCGAGCGGCGTCCGCGCCCCGACCGAGCCCGGACGACGCACGGTCCCGCCCCGCGCACGGTCGCGACTCGTTCTAACATAAACACTCTTCCGTGGCGGGACCGAGCAGTCACCGACGAAATTTTAGGGAGGAACCACGGAGGACGATGAAAAATTAATAGAGTGCTTTAGGAAGTGCCCAGTACTCTACTTATGTAGTAAGAAATTAAAGTTATCTTTAGACGTTCTAAAATATTCAAAGAATTTTTGTTCATCATCTAATAAATCTCTACATAGAGTAAAAAATTCTCCTTCATGACGGCGCATTCTCCAAATAGGGTGCACGCCCCATTTTCTTTTATTTCTTTTTGGTTTTGATTACTCGTCATCAATGGCAATGGCAATAGCTGCCATCTCCAATAGCGAAAAATCCATTATTAATACTTAGATATGTTAACTTAATGAAAAATCACTACACAACACTAGTCCGTATCGAGTCACCGCGGACTCGGCGCACGCTCGTTGTAATATAAACATGTCGCACGGACGAGGCTCGGACACGGCTCGTGCCCGGCTCGGGCCCGGCACGGTCTAGCATAAATGAACCCTTACCCGGGCAACCCGATATCCCCTTGTTAAAACTACCTTGGTAAATACTGCCAATAATGTTACAATGACAGTCGACACCAATTTAACATGCCTTCCGAAACACAGAGGAACTTGCCATAAAAAGACGGCCATTCACGAACTCACAGCGCATGGGTTGTCAGTATTAAGCTACATTATCTCCTAAATATGGTTATCAAGGTCTATTTCTATGGGTGCCTGTAACGTTCTTAAAATTGCAGATTATTATATGCTGTTATTATTTCCAGCGCAAAGGTCGTGCAGGTCGCGTGCGGCCGGGCGTGTGCTTCACGCTGTGTTCCCGCGCGCGGTACGACCGCCTGGAGGAGCATCAGACTGCCGAGATGTTCCGCACGCCACTGCACGAGCTGGCTCTCAGGTCATTATTATATTTACCTAGTTGCTTTTCGAACTTTCGAGTAGTAAATATCACATATCCGAAAATATTTTTTAGCTTTTTAGAAGTGCTGCCTTGAAAATGTATTTGAGACGAGGCAGGATGAAGGTTCGTCTGAAATACTTGATCTATGTATATTTTACGGTAAATGTAGATAGTGCGGTAATTATGTACAATTACCGGAACTTTGCATAATCACCAGTGCTCGTGGTAAAGGTTGTAAAATAATTTTGTAATTTATCTCTACTTTACACTCATTTTTATTCTTCCAGCATCAAGCTCCTCCGCCTCGGCAGCATCGGGCACTTCCTATCGAAGGCGCCGGAGCCGCCGCCGCTGGACGCCGTCATAGAGGCCGAGGCACTACTGCGCGAGCTCGGCTGTCTCGACGGACACGACAACCTCACGCCGCTCGGCACTATACTCGCCAAGCTGCCCATAGGTAACATGAGATGTACCCCCAGTTAACAGGTTCCTGATAGCTATCTGACAGATCATGCCATAGAGGCCGAGGCACTACTGCGCGAGCTCGGCTGTCTCCTCTCGACGGACACACAAACCTCACGCCGCTCGGCACTATACTCGCCAAGGCTGCCCATAGGTAACATGAGATGTACCCCCAGTTAACAGTTCCTGATAGCCATCTGAACAGATCATGCCAAAGGCGTAGGCACCTACTGGCGAGCTCGCGTCTCGACGGACACGACACCTCACGCCGCTCGGCACTATACTCGCCCAAGCCTGCCATAGGTAACATGAGATGTACCCCCAGTTAACAGGTTCCTGATAGCTATCTTGACAGATCATGCCATAGAGCCGAGGCACTACTGCGCGAGCTCGGCTGTCTCGACGGAACACGACAACCTCACGGCCGCTCGGCCACTTATACTCGCCGAAGCTGCCCATAGGTAACGGAGATGTACCCCCAGTTAACAGGTTTCCTGATAGCTATCTGACAGATCATGCCATAAGAGGCCGAAGGCCACTACTGCGCGAGCTCGGCTGTCTCGACGGGGACACGACAGACCTCACGCCGCCTCGGCACTATACTCGCCAAGCTGCCCATAGGTAACATGAGATGTCCCCAGTTAACAGGTTCCTGATAGCCTATCTGACAGAAATGCCATAGAGGCCGAGGCACTACTGCGCGAGCTCGGCTGTCTCGACGAACACGACCAACCTCAACGCCGCTCGGCACTATACTCGCCAAGCTGCCCATAGTTTAACATGAGATTGTACCCCAGCTTAACAGCGTTCCTGATAGCTATCTGACAGATCATGCCATAGAGGCCGAGCACTACTGCGCGAGCTCGGCTTGGTTCTCGACGGACACGACAACCTTCACGCCGCTCGGCCACTATACTCGCCAAGCTGCCCATAGGTAACATGAGATGTACCCCCAGTAAAAGTTCTGATAGCTTATCTGACAGATCTGCCATAGAGGCGAGGCAGCTACTGCGCGAGCTCGGCTGTCTCGACGGACACGACAACCTCACGGCCGCTCGGCACTATACTCTGGCCAAGCTGCCCATAGGTAACATAGAGATGTACCCCAGTTAACAGTTTCCTGATAGCGATCTGACAGATCATGCCATAGAGGCCGAGGCACTACTGCGCGAGCTCGGGCTGTACTCGACGGACACGACAACCTCACGCGCCGGGCACTATACTCCGCCAAAGGCTGCCCATAGGGTAACATTGAGATGTACCCCCAGTTAACAGGTTTCCTGATAGCTATTCTGACAGATCATGCCATAGAGGCCGAGGCCACTACTTGCGCGAGCTCGGCTGTCTCGACGGACACGACAAACCTCACGCGCTCGGCCACTATACTCGCCAAGCTGCCCATAGGTAACATGAGATGTACCCCCAGTTAACAGTTCCTGATAGGCTAATCTACAGATTCATCCATAGAGGCCGAGCAACTACTGCGCGAGCTCGCGCTGCTCTGCGACGGACACGACAACCTCACGCCGCTCGGCCACTATTACTCGCCAAGCTGCATAGTAACATAGATGTACCCCAGTTAACAGGTTCCTGATAGCTATCTGACAGTCATGCCCATAGAGCGCGAGGCACTACTGCGCGAGCTCGGCTGTCTCGACGTGACACGACAACCTCCGCCGCTCGCGCACTATACTCGCAGTGCCCATAGGTAACATGAGAGTTACCCCAGTTAACGGTTGATTAGGCTATCTGACAATCATGCAGAGGCCGAGGCACTACTGCGCGAGCTGTTCTCGACGGACACGAAACAGCCGCTCGCCACTATACTCAGCCAAGTGCCCAAATAGGTAACATTTAATTTTAAAATGGATGTCTCACCCTTTTCCTAAAGGTCTCGTATTACGCTAGGTTCCTATGCGGCGACACATTCCGAGCGGCAAAAAATAACGCACGGTTCCAACTGCAATTCGTTTCAACCGTATTTGTCAAACGTTCACAACTTACATTGATCCCACGCGGAAATGCAATACTGAGAACTTTTATCAGCCTTGTACAATGTCCTTTAAAATTCCCCCATTTGCTCCCGCAGAGCCCGTCTCAGCAGATGATGGTCCTCGGCTTCGTGCTGGGCGTGGCGGAGCCGCGCTGACAACAATGGCGGCCAAAACTCCACCCACCTTCCCCGAGATTTTCGTCGGGAGGGGCGAGCGCCTCTCCAATCGACCAGCGCAGCCCTAGCAAAAAACGGACAGGGCTTCGGATCATGTCGCTATGCTTAATGCTTTTCAGGTTAAATTAGTTATTATGTATATGCTTCAACTGCTGGATATCTAGGTTGGTTAATATTGTAAATGGTCGAGAGCTGGTACATATTTTGTGTAAAGTATTTATAGCAAGCTTTCATTTGAACATCTTTGGCAGGTCACTACAGGTTTGTCAGCAAGCCAGAAAGTCTGACGACCTGACTTTAAGAAAGACTCCAGAAAAACCACTTTGTTCGAACCGCGTCATAAAGTGACCTATGTTCTTTGCAGGCTCTAGCAAGACTAATGTGCTATCTATAACCAAAATTTCATTTTAAAATCAGGTCAATGGTTTTGGTTTGGTAGTGGTTATAAACTGATAGCCCAAGAGGTAGTGAAACCTCGACTAACGGTCGGCCTGGAAGGCTAGAAAATTTGTGAAGTATGAGTCATAGTACACAAGCAACAGCAAGACCTGGCAGGCCTCAGCCCTGCACATCATTCATGCATTTTTATTTTCAAAAATGTAAAATTTATTACGAAAAAAAACTTCCTTCTGTAAGCTTCAAAATTTTAATAGAATATAGTTTATGATTTGGTTTAATCATGGAAAAAAAATTGCCAGGCGATTTGAGTGAAGCAGAAGTATTCTTGCCAGAGGCGACTCGAAAGGTTGCCATAGAAATAGCTAACAGAAAAATTGTTACTAGTAGCGCCATCTATTAGAAATATGTGCAACGTTAATTGTCGAACTCGCCACTTGGCCGGTTTTTATTCATAAATTTAGTATGAAAATCAAGTAACAGGTTCACGATTATTTCAATAGATGGCTGCTACTGTAACAATTATTTCATGTCTAGCTTTTTTTATTGCACCTTTCGAGTCGCCTGGTTAGTAGATACTTCTGCTTACTCAAATCGCCTGCAATTTTTTTTTCATACAAATTTATGAATAAAAAACGGCCAAGTGCGAGTGACAAGTTTAAGTTGCACATTTATTTCTAATAGATTGGCGCTACTGTAACAATTATCATGTCTAGCTATTTCTATGCCACCTTTCGACCAGTCGCCTTGGCAGATACTTCTTGCTTTACTAAATCGCCTGGCAATTTTTTTTTCCCATGATTACAATAAATAAATATATTCTTATTTAAATTTTGAAGCTTACAGAAGGGAAGTTTTTTTTTCTTAATAATTTTACATTTTGAAAAATAAAATGCATGATGATGTGCAGGGCTGAGGCCTGCCAGCGTCTTTGCTGTTGGCCTTGGTGTACTATGACTTCATCACTTCACAAATTTCTAGCCGTTACAGGGCCGGACCGGTAGTCGGAGGGTTCACTACCTCTTGGGCTATCAGTTTATACCACTTACCGCAAGCCAAAAACATTTGACCTAAATTTAAATGAAATTTGGGATAGATACACAGTAGTCTTGCTAGAAGCCTGACAAAAGAACATAGGTCACTTTATGACCGGTCGAACAAAGTGTTTTCTGGAGTTTTCTTTAAAGTCAGGTCGTCAGACTTTCTGGCTTCTGACAGACCTGTAGTGACTGCCAAAGATGTTCAATGAAAGCTTGCATAAATACTGTACACAAAAATATGTACCAGCTCTCGACCCATTTACACATATTACCACCTGAGATATCCAGCAGCTTGAACAATATACAATTAAAACTAATTTACCTGAAAAGCATTAAGCATAGCGACATGATCCGAAGCCCTGTCCCCTGCTAGGGCTCGCTCGTGATTGGGAAGGCGGCCTCCGCCCTCCACGACGGAAATCTCGGGGAAGGTTGGTGGAGTTGGCCGCCATTGGTGGGTTCCAGCGCGTCTCCACGCCCAGGCACGAAGCCGCAGACCATCATCTGGCGGGCGAGACGCGGGCTCTGCGGGACAAATGGGGAATTTTAATAGACATTGTACAAGGCTGATAAAAGTTTCTCAGTATTGCATTTTCCGCGTGGGATCAGTAAGCTGTGAACGTTTGACAAAATACGGGTTTGAAACGATTGCAGTTGGAACCGCTCGCGTTTATTTTTGCCGCCTCGGAATGTGTCGCGCATAGGAAAACCGGAGGCGTATACGAGGACCTTGAGACATCCCATTTTAAAATTAAATGTTACCTAGTGGGCAGCTTGGCGAGTATAGTGCGAGCGGGCGTGAGGTTGTCGTGTCCGTCGAGGACAGCCGAGCTCGCGCGGTAGTGTTACCTCGGCCTCTTCATGGCATGATCTGTCAGATCAGCATCAGGAACTGTTAAGGGGGGTACATCTCATGTTACCTATGGGCAGCTCTGGCGAGTATAGTGCGAGCGGCGTGCCGTTCGAGTTGTCGTGTCGTCGAGACAGCCGAGCTCGCGCAGTAGTGCCTCGCCTCTATGGCATGATCTGTCAGATAGCTATCAGAACTGTTAACTGGGGTACATCTCATGTTACCTATGGGCAGCTTGGCGAGTATAGTGCCGCAAGCGGGACGTGAGCGGTTGTCGTCGTCCGTCGAGACAGCCGAGCTCGCGCAGTGAGTCCTCGGCCTCTATGGCATGGATCTGTCAGATATGCTATCAGGAACCTGTTAACTGGGAGGTACATTCATGTTACTAGGCGCTTGGGAGTTAGTGCGAGCGGCGTGAGGTTTCGTGTCCGTCGAGACAGCCGAAACTCGCGCAGTTAGTGCCTCGGCCTCTATGGCATTGATCTGTCAGATAGGCTATCAGGACCTACTGGGGTACATCTCATGTTACCTGATAGGGCAGATTGGCGAGTATGTGCCGAGCGGCGTTGAGGTTGTCGTGTCCGTTCGAGACAGCCGAGCTCGCGCAGTAGTGCCTCGGCCTCTATGGCATGATCTGTCAGATAGCATCAGGGGAACCTGTTAAACTTGGGGGTACAATCTCATGTTTCCTATGGGCAGCTGCGAGTATAGTGCGAGCGGCGTGCAGGTTGTCGTGGCCGTCGAGGACAGCGGAGCTCGCGCAGTAGTTGCCTCGGCCTCTATGGCATATCTGTCAGATAGCTATCAGAGGAACCTTGTTAACTGGGGTACATCTCATGTTACCCCCCATATGGGCAGCTGGGGGCTGATATAGTGCCAGCGGCGTGAGTTGTCGTGTCCGTCGAGACAGCGAGCTCGCCCGCAGTAGTGCTCGGCCTCTATGGATGATCTTCAAGATAGCTATCAGCGAACCTGTTAACTGGGGGTACATCTCATGGTTACCTAGGGGCAGTTGGCGAGTATAGTGCCGAGCGGCGTGAGGTTGTTCGTGTCCGTCGAGACAGCCGAGCTCGCGCAGTCAGTGCCTCGGCCTCTATGGAGATCGTCAGTGAGAGCACAGGAAGCCTGTTAACTGGGGTACATCTCAGTAGCCATGGGGCAGCTTGCGGCAGTATAGTGTCGAGCGGCCGTTGATGGTCTTTCCGCGAGGACTGAGCCGAGCTCGCGCAGTAGTTGCCTCGGCCTCGTTATGGCATGATCTGTCAGATAGCTATCAGGAACCTGTTAAACTGGGGGTACATCTATGCTTACCTAGGGCAGCTTGGCGAGTATAGTGCCAGCGGCGTGAGGTTGTCGTGTCCGTCGAGACAGCCGGAGCTCGCGCAGTGTGCCTCGGCCTCTATGGCATGAATTCTGTCAGCAGATAGCGATCAGGAACCTGTTAACTTGGGGGTACATCTCATGTTACGCTATGGGCAGCTTGGCGAGTATTTAGTGCGAGCGGCTGAGTTGTCGTGTCCGTCGCAGACAGCCGAGCTCGCGCAGTAGTGCCTCGGCCTCATATGCATGATCGTCTCAGATAGCTATCAGGAAAACCTGTTAACTGGGGGTACATCTCTGTTTACCTATGGGCAGGCTTGGCGAGTATAGTGCGAGCGGACCGTGAGGTTGTCGTGTCCGTCGAGACAGGCCGAGCTCGCGCAGTAGTTGCCTCGGCCTCGTATGGCATGATTTCTGTCAGATAGCTATCAGGAACCTGTTTAACTGGGGCGTACTATCTCATGTTACCTAAAATTGGCAGCTTGGCGAGTATAGTGCCGAGCGGCGTGAGGTTGTCGTATGTCCGTCGAGACAGGCCGAGCTTCGCGCAGTAGTTGCTCGGGCCTCTATGACGCGTCCAGCGGCGGCGGCTCCGGCGCCTTCTCGATAGGAAGTGCCCGATGCTGCCGAGGCGGAGGAGCTTGATGGGGGGGCCTGGGGGAAGAATAAAAATGAGTGTAAAAGTAGAGCATAAAGTTACAAAAATTATTTTACAACCTTACCACGAGCCACTTGTGTGATCTATTGCAAAGTCCGGTAATTGTACATAATTACCGCACTATT
>NWSH02000081.1:1357277-1369677 GCA_002382865.2 Heliothis virescens | reverse complement strand
GAACTATTGGTCCGATTTGAAAAATTCTTCCAGTGTTAGATAGCCCATTTATCGAGGAAGGCTATAGGCTACTTTTTATCCGGGTGCGCCGAGTAGTTCCCACGGGACGCGAGTGAAACCGCGCTGGCAGAAGCTAGTTCAAGATATATAACTGAGTGTTTGAACTTAGTAAGTTATAAATAAGAAATTTATATAATAAATAATCTTACCTGATTAACGACTAGCAGTAACTGATAAATCCTGGAAGTGTCGCCAAGCAGTCAGTTTCAAGAGCTCAAACACATCTATATTCAGAACAAAATCCAAGACTATATCAATCCATAAACTTTCCAAATGCTTCATACATTTCACATTATATTATTTAACAAATGGAAGCAATAGAAACACGTATTGGGAACATATTTCTCTCTTGAGTCAATTTATATTGAAGGACAAACTAAGTCTTCCTAGGTGTTACTAGCTTATTCTTTGCATTTCAGAATTGACTAGTGGTACATAGGAAAACCATCTTGTATGGATTATTATTATAACTATTGTTCCCAAAAGTAAATAAATATAATATTTTTAGTAAGTGTCAATAATTTAATGTACATATTTGTCTTGGATTCGTTCTGTGCTGCGAATTATTTTTTGCTCTTGAAACTCACTTAACTTGAAGCCACTTTTAATATTGTAAAGGCAGCTTCAAATAGCTTTTTCTATTATTAAAGATTTTTGTTGCTGGCAACACTCATTTTCTAGTTCAATCTTGGGTGGAGCTTCTCAATCATTTACTTTATACATTGAACTTTACTTGTGCAGAGACCACAAATAGGGAATGAGTATTAGAAAATAATGTGTCATAAATTGACAACTTATTTTCTTTCTGGACAGGCACAGACAAAGCATTATACATAAATAGTGTTTTCTATGGGACATAGCCTCCTTTATGGGTAAACATAAGTATTGCCAGCATCACAAAACAATATTATAATACATTACTTGACAACACTTCCCGGTTGTCTACGTTTTATCAGCAGCCATTGATTTTTCATTTGTACAATATGAATAATCAGTGGCTTGGAAGCATCAAATTATATAATGGCTATACAAGAATAAATTAAATATAAAGCAAACATCAATTTTAAACAAGATATTTTAAGGATTGTAGCTAATTGAGAGTTTATTAAATGATAATGTTATTTTTTTTGATTTTATGCTTCATATTTTATAACTTAGGATAAGTAAGAATATGTTGTAGAAACAATATGAACATTAAAGACACATGCAAATGAACAATGAATGATTTCAACAGGAAGGCAAGCATTAGAAAATGATAACAGCCATAGTGAATGAATAAATTAAAGATATATTATAGACCTTGTTTACTATGGAAACAGATAGGAAAGGTGTGAAAAATATTATGCAGAACATAAATGAATGATCACCAAATTACTCAAAACAAACCTCGTATGATCCGGTCCGACCGCTTTATACATATAATCGGTATTAATCTTGTTGATCTGTAAGAATTGATGCAGTTTAGACTTGGCATTCTCCATGGTCCAGTTGCCATGGAGACTAGCGTTGACATCCAAGTCCTCGGCCTCTTCTACATTCTTTTGTTGTTGCATACGGTCCATGTATGTGAAGTTGGAAGACTGACTTTGACCACCGTATGCTTGGTAGGCCTGCCCCATCATTTGTGGTCCCATACCATCCTAGAATCAAAAGAAATTGTTTCAATAAATGGTTTTGGTGATCCAGGTGTGCAAAATATGGACTGAAAAAAGCATTCATTCTAAAATGAACTTAAGTTGGTACAGTGTTCAATTCATTTTCAAGGTTCAGCCTAAAGATATTTACAGACTGATTTTAATCTTTTATTAATTCTGTAGATAAAAATCATGGGCTAAGTATGGATTAGCAAATCAAACTTAACACATGACATACTTGCATAACTGAAGTACATGTATGGGATTGAGTCACAATAAATGAAAGACCAATAACTATAAACTACTATAACCAACCTGAAAAACCGATCTTTGCTGCTGCTGCTCATGCATGAGCTGCTGCTGCTGAATATCTCCATTCCCCTGTTCATCTTCTTCAGTCTTGACCGTAGTTCTAGAGTCTTCCGGTACTTCAGACGCAGCAACCTGGCCAGTCCGCACTAGGTAGCTCACAAAGTCTTTGGAAGCATTCATCTGGGCTTCTTTCTTTGTGGTGGAGTTGCCAGCCCCGACATAGGTGATGGATTCCACGCGGACCTCGCATAGAAAGCGTTGGCGATGCCTTGGCCCTGAAGCCAGTAAAGGTTAGGTTTAATTAAGAATGGCTCTGAAGAGTGCCAGTAAGTTAGGTTTTAGAGAAATATGTCTCTGAAAATTCATGGCTGATCTTGTAGTTTGTGTTTGGAATGCCGATAAAGCTTATAATACGATTATTGAGAGAAAAAAAGCATAAAATAATGTTGCATTCCTTTGCAAGGACAAAAAATTATGACACGGAGTTTACAAGATAATATTAGTCACAGGATGGTCTTAGACATGGTTAAAACTATGAATTTTAAGTTATTTGACTATTAAACACTAGTAATTTTCCATACCTGTAGCCCGAATATCGTAAACCGGCGTAAGTCCCTTCTTGGCGCACCAAGAGTAAAGGAAAGATTTGCCATCCATATTGGACGGACAGACAAACGTATTCCTACGATTAATGTGCAATATGCAGCAATTTAGCTAATTAATGGCAGAAAAATATAGGAACCAAACTCCCAAAGCCCTCTACACGCAACGAGAAACGCCGCTCGCTCGCTTCAGCGAATTTGTTTGATAGCTGACAGTGACACTGACGCTTTCAGTGATGGCGGCGTTTCTAGACGAAAAAAACTAGTTTATAAAGAAATCCTCCTTCTCTATAAAAACGTTGAATACCTAAATTTTATGCATTTTTATCTGCCTTCGTCTATATGTGGCTGCAGCGGAGTACCCATGATTTACATTGAAGCGACTGCCTTTCCAACCCGTCGACCCAGTCAGTTACATACACCAGCATCATGGCAACCCTGATTGTATTGTCGTTCGCGATCATGAAGAAATAAATTAAATTAAAAAAATATTTTAACTTTATACAATAGGTCCGGGGAGGGGTGACTATCTCAACATGAAGACATTAATTGAACATCTTTGACAGTCGTTAGGGTGCTTTTCTGCCAAAGGTGCGCGAAGCGACGTTGGTGTGGATGCGTTTGGCATCCACCAATCATATTCGTTGGCACACATAGCTTAGCACAGGTTTTTAGATTTCTCAGGTTCTGAGAGGTTCTCAGATTTCTATATGAAAGGATGCGTACTATGGATGTGTGGGCATGGATGCGTGCTAAGGATGACACTTCCCTATTATCGAAACAACGCATACTCGAAGTGAACTGAACGCATACTCTACTTTGCGGCGGCGCATCTACATAGCACATCGTACTCGCACCGCTACCTACCTAAGTAGGTATCATTGGAAACAATCACCTAGTGTCACAGCTTTGCTATTACACGCTCGGGACATAGCTAGGTAGGTACATAGCACTCCTATGGTGGACTTACGGGGCAGCAAAAACTATGAATGTGGAGTCAAACAATGATTTTAATATTGTCCTACTAATTCATAAATAAAAAGTCACAATGGAAAAGTTTATAAATCATTTTTTTATTAAACACACATACACCACTCGTTCACATAATGATTGAGTTACAATTGAACCATTTTAACACTAACTAATATTGCAAAAGGAACTAAATTACGTTACGATATAAATAAATACTTTCATTCAATAATAATTTATTTTATGTGTATTAAATAGTTCAAGTGTAACATACTTAATAATTAAATTAATTACTAATAACAAACTTCAATTATGCGTTCTTTAACAAAGAGAAGTTGCTTTAGAATAAGTTTGAATTAATGTTCTGTAAAAGGCTTTGCAATAGCTATCTATGTTCTTGTTTACCTGATGGGGCAATTTTCTAAAGTATTCATAACCAATTCACTCATGCTATTGAAATCAAACAAATAAACTTATAGGTCAAACATAATACAGTTATTATCAAATCAAGAAGTCCCCCCCTGAAGTCAGCCATTTTACGCCTTGCGCGTGACTAGCAACTTTGGGGCGGCAAAGATATTTGACGAGAACTGTAATGTTGCACACAACAATATCGATAAGATGAATGCTGATGTTTTTTAATGTATGTATGCTGGGACACGAATTAGCCGTCTATGTTCTTGAATTTACGCTATGTTGAATGGACTCTGCATTTACTAGATTTTGTAGTGAAAAATATACAGTACTAGCTTCTGCCAGCGGCTTCGCCTGCTTCCCGAGGGAACTATTTCCCGTACCCGGATAAAAAGTTATAATATAAGTAGTATATAAGTTAAGCCTATGTTGTCCCTCAGGGTCTATTCTATCTCTGTACCAAATTTCATCAAAATTGGCTCACTGGTTTAGGCGTGAAAGCGTAGCAGACAGACAGACAGAGTTACTTTCGCATTTATAATATTAGTAAGGATTTTGCACTATAGCTTTTCCATAATTACTGTTTAAAATCATTTATTTTCACGTTTATTGGTCAGTTAGACGACCAGCGTAAGCGCAAGTCCCGGCCAAAAAGTTTAACACAATAAAAATTAAATATTTATCTTACAAAATAAAGAATAAACTTATGTAAAATATAATGTGGATAACCAGTTCTTTATATAATGAGCAAAAAATAATAATATGTATGTATTTATAGTGACTATACATTTATGTACTTAATGTAAATGTAAGAACTATTAATTTTAATGTTAGACTGCATCAAAAGTATTGGATGGCAAAATTACTTATAATATGTATTATAAATTATTTTACTGGACACAAGTATATTTTATTTCTATGTATGTGAAACACAAACTATTACTATTGACACACATAAATACATATAAAAATGCAGTCAAACTTGCTTAAATTATAGAAACAGACACCTTTAATTAACCGGGTTATCAATGACTATTACCCTTTATACCTAAACAAGTGACAAACGAACAAAAGCCGATTTTTCAATCGCTAGATAACCCTTGTCTCAAGAATATGTTTGAAGTTTTGTATAGAAAATATGTCAAAGTGATATATTTATTCCTCAATTAATAGAAGTTAACTGATGATTGAAAAATCGGCCCTAAGACAAAAGAAAATTGTCATGAGATTTCATTTGTAAATTAAATAAACGAAAATGATCCTTATTGTTAAGAAATAAATTTGATTTTGCATAGAATCTATAGGTGTATGCAAGCATACTTCAATTATTTGGTAATGTTTCAAACGGGTGATGTATAAAAAGGCGGGGCTGAAGAACATATTCGCTCTCTTTTTCGCATGTACATTTGTATAGCGGTATCTCTTTTTGTCATGTANTTCCAACCCGTCGACCCAGTCAGTTACATACACCAGCATCATGGCAACCCTGATTGTATTGTCGTTCGCGATCATGAAGAAATAAATTAAATTAAAAAAATATTTTAACTTTATACAATAGGTCCGGGGAGGGGTGACTATCTCAACATGAAGACATTAATTGAACATCTTTGACAGTCGTTAGGGTGCTTTTCTGCCAAAGGTGCGCGAAGCGACGTTGGTGTGGATGCGTTTGGCATCCACCAATCATATTCGTTGGCACACATAGCTTAGCACAGGTTTTTAGATTTCTCAGGTTCTGAGAGGTTCTCAGATTTCTATATGAAAGGATGCGTACTATGGATGTGTGGGCATGGATGCGTGCTAAGGATGACACTTCCCTATTATCGAAACAACGCATACTCGAAGTGAACTGAACGCATACTCTACTTTGCGGCGGCGCATCTACATAGCACATCGTACTCGCACCGCTACCTACCTAAGTAGGTATCATTGGAAACAATCACCTAGTGTCACAGCTTTGCTATTACACGCTCGGGACATAGCTAGGTAGGTACATAGCACTCCTATGGTGGACTTACGGGGCAGCAAAAACTATGAATGTGGAGTCAAACAATGATTTTAATATTGTCCTACTAATTCATAAATAAAAAGTCACAATGGAAAAGTTTATAAATCATTTTTTTATTAAACACACATACACCACTCGTTCACATAATGATTGAGTTACAATTGAACCATTTTAACACTAACTAATATTGCAAAAGGAACTAAATTACGTTACGATATAAATAAATACTTTCATTCAATAATAATTTATTTTATGTGTATTAAATAGTTCAAGTGTAACATACTTAATAATTAAATTAATTACTAATAACAAACTTCAATTATGCGTTCTTTAACAAAGAGAAGTTGCTTTAGAATAAGTTTGAATTAATGTTCTGTAAAAGGCTTTGCAATAGCTATCTATGTTCTTGTTTACCTGATGGGGCAATTTTCTAAAGTATTCATAACCAATTCACTCATGCTATTGAAATCAAACAAATAAACTTATAGGTCAAACATAATACAGTTATTATCAAATCAAGAAGTCCCCCCCTGAAGTCAGCCATTTTACGCCTTGCGCGTGACTAGCAACTTTGGGGCGGCAAAGATATTTGACGAGAACTGTAATGTTGCACACAACAATATCGATAAGATGAATGCTGATGTTTTTTAATGTATGTATGCTGGGACACGAATTAGCCGTCTATGTTCTTGAAT
Organism: Heliothis virescens; assembly: GCA_002382865.2. Taxonomy (NCBI): domain Eukaryota; kingdom Metazoa; phylum Arthropoda; class Insecta; order Lepidoptera; family Noctuidae; genus Heliothis; species Heliothis virescens. The sequence goes on along the minus strand of NWSH02000081.1, from coordinate 1,362,983 downwards.
TTACGCTATGTTGAATGGACTCTGCATTTACTAGATTTTGTAGTGAAAAATATACAGTACTAGCTTCTGCCAGCGGCTTCGCCTGCTTCCCGAGGGAACTATTTCCCGTACCCGGATAAAAAGTTATAATATAAGTAGTATATAAGTTAAGCCTATGTTGTCCCTCAGGGTCTATTCTATCTCTGTACCAAATTTCATCAAAATTGGCTCACTGGTTTAGGCGTGAAAGCGTAGCAGACAGACAGACAGAGTTACTTTCGCATTTATAATATTAGTAAGGATTTTGCACTATAGCTTTTCCATAATTACTGTTTAAAATCATTTATTTTCACGTTTATTGGTCAGTTAGACGACCAGCGTAAGCGCAAGTCCCGGCCAAAAAGTTTAACACAATAAAAATTAAATATTTATCTTACAAAATAAAGAATAAACTTATGTAAAATATAATGTGGATAACCAGTTCTTTATATAATGAGCAAAAAATAATAATATGTATGTATTTATAGTGACTATACATTTATGTACTTAATGTAAATGTAAGAACTATTAATTTTAATGTTAGACTGCATCAAAAGTATTGGATGGCAAAATTACTTATAATATGTATTATAAATTATTTTACTGGACACAAGTATATTTTATTTCTATGTATGTGAAACACAAACTATTACTATTGACACACATAAATACATATAAAAATGCAGTCAAACTTGCTTAAATTATAGAAACAGACACCTTTAATTAACCGGGTTATCAATGACTATTACCCTTTATACCTAAACAAGTGACAAACGAACAAAAGCCGATTTTTCAATCGCTAGATAACCCTTGTCTCAAGAATATGTTTGAAGTTTTGTATAGAAAATATGTCAAAGTGATATATTTATTCCTCAATTAATAGAAGTTAACTGATGATTGAAAAATCGGCCCTAAGACAAAAGAAAATTGTCATGAGATTTCATTTGTAAATTAAATAAACGAAAATGATCCTTATTGTTAAGAAATAAATTTGATTTTGCATAGAATCTATAGGTGTATGCAAGCATACTTCAATTATTTGGTAATGTTTCAAACGGGTGATGTATAAAAAGGCGGGGCTGAAGAACATATTCGCTCTCTTTTTCGCATGTACATTTGTATAGCGGTATCTCTTTTTGTCATGTATCAGAATATTTTTAACCTGAAAAGCGCGACGGATTTGTAGTTTCAGAATTTGAAAACGTTATTCTAAATCCCATAAACCTAAAGAGAAATAAGTGATTCTCAGTTACTTTCATCTTATTCGGGAAAGATTTTTTGAAACCTCTTGGGACATAACATTCAAGGTAACAATATAAATACATCCAGAAAATTCTATTTGGATTTAGAATATCATAAAGATTAGTCTTTAGTTTCATAATTAGAATTGGTCTTGGCGTATTCTCATTTCAATTTTAATTCTAAAATCAATAAATTATTGTTACAATCATATTGCTTCTTTTCATAATTCACTTCATTAAAAATAAGAGAAACATTGACATCAAAGGTTACAAAACGTCGACATTTTTGACAGATCGCATTCACTTCAATTAAATCGAACTGTATATAGAAAAAAACTCCAGACATTCCTAAGCCTGAAATTTGAAAATGGAACCGAAAAACAAATGCCGAATCAGGAAGATGGAGCTCTTACTTAAAAAAGGAATGTCTTTGAAACACAAAAATAATTCTGTGGGGGGTTCTCAATACAGCCTTTTTCTAGATTGTTCTTGACGTTTCTGGTAGTACATGATGCCTAGAACGACGAGGACTATGATGACGATGGCGATGGCCATCATGTACAGGAAGGTCTTGACTCCAGACATGGCTGGCTTGGAGTCCTCGATCCTCTCGCGAGGAGCCTCAAACGATGCTGCTGAGGGGATAATCTGGGAACGGTCCTCGTCTTTGTTTTGCTGAAAATTAGGGAAAAATATAGGAAACCTTATTCTATCATTAAGAAGTTAGACTTAGATGTGCTTTATAGCGACAATATTAAAGTCAGTAAAATAATATGTTTATCCTATGGTAGTTTTCGTCTCTATGTTAAAACTTTTGTTTAGCCTCTTGAAAACGGCCAGCATCAGTCTTAAATATCCTCCTGTCTATTAAGCCTTCACGTACAACAGCAACACAAATTAAAATGTAAATGAAGTGAGATTTAGGTCCATACGTAGAACTTTGTAGCTGGTTATATTCTCTGAAGAGGCAAGAAAATTTTCTAAATCATGCTTACTCGTGTAAAATACTTACGGCCTCCAAAAGATCAAGCTCGAACATCTTAATGGCGATGATATCGTGGTTGTCGCTGAGGTCGCCGGTGGTGGCCGACGCGCCGAAGTAGTACCCAGTCGGAAGCAGTACATTCTCCACCTTCAGGCACTCTTTCCAAGCGTTCTTGCCTTCTAAGTCCGTTGATACTGGGGGAAGAAAATACAGTCTTTTATTGGTGGAATTATCTAGTACTTTATGTGGGTAGCTGGGAGTAAAGAAAATTGTCTTGCAAAAGTTTAAAATATCAGGAAGGTTAAACAAGATCATTATCACTGCCTATTGACATACACTGCTAAACATAGACCTTAAAAGATCGTAGATCTGCAAAAATTGAATTTCTATTCCTTTTTTTAGTTGCATAGATAAATTCTGTTTTACCAAGAAATCAAATCAGGAGTTCAACCGTGAATTTGATGAGAGATTGTTGGGAACAAGATAGACCTATTTTATCTTTCTGCCCACAAATTGCTAGTTCATACTAGATTAATTATATAGATTTAATTATTTCCAATGACATACCAGTAAGCGTATCATCCATATAGGTAATAGAGATGTGTGTATCGTGATTATAGTTGCGGAACTTCGCCTCGCAGCCCGACACCTGCGTGTGCGTGCCGTCTCTGTCGTGGTCATAGTGCAGCGTCCCGTTGTTTATCATCGCTGATATGTACGGGTGCTGGTGCTGGAAACCATAGAAAACATATTAAGCAACTTCTTCCCGAATGCGGATTTAATTTGTCACCCAGTAATAGTGTAGCTTCATAACAGTGAAAGAATTTTTTTAATCGGTTTAGTAGTTTCGAAGCCTTTTAGTTCAAATTCCCATATCCAGGTGAAATATAACCTATGTCAGCTGGAAATAATGTAGCTTGAAAACAGTGAAAGAACTTTTCAAATTGGTTCAGATTTTTCGGAGACTTTGGGGTACATTTAAACACAATTTTTCTCTGTATAAGTTAAGAATTGATAAATGGACTAGATTTTGTAAAGAGAACAGGTAGGCAGGGTAAAACACTACACATGTAGGTAGGTACAGACGACAGCACATCAAGTTACCATAATCTGTCAAATTTCTGCAATCGATTTTCTACCTTATCACAATGGAGGTTGGTTAATGTTTTACTGGAAAAAAATTGACAGATTCGTATACGTTGACCTGCTGTCGTCTGTACTTATATTTTAAAGGAATTAGCTAAATAAATGGAGGAATTAGCGACCAATGGCTTGATAACACTGATGAGTTTATCATCATACCCATTCTACTCTGAATTAAAGTGTAATCTTACATTTGGGTGTACATATGCTCAATTTTAATATTATTAAGTAATGTATGTAATAAGAGGAACTGCTATTACCATTAATCAAGCATTATCATACATCAAGAATCGTGTGGGATAATATTGCTGAATTTTCACGTGGGAAAAGAGTTTGAACTGGGAATCGAAACCAGATCGTTTGCATAATATTAGGGCTAGATTACTTATTACAATAAACAGTCTCGAGAATGATACACATTGCTTTTAAGATTGAAATTGACTTACGGCCGTTCCCAATAACCTATCTAACTCTGGATTTGTTTACCAGAGATATGAATTTGACATAACTTGTATGGGGCTAATGTCAAAATTCTATCACTAGTAAGCAAATCCAGAGATAGACAGAATATTGATTTCCGCAGTTAACTAATTTCAAATCTATCTATCTTAGTATAACTTAGCATAAAGCTACCGACTTTAGCGCCTTTTTACCACCGCGGTTTTTACCACCTTCCCAATATGGTGGTAATTGTTTTAAATATGTTATAAATATAGTTTTTTTAAGTTACTTGTCAGATTACATCAAAACGAAAAAATATTGCTCAGCTCTAAATTCACACACAAAACAATAAAAAATACTCACATTATGAGCTCCATTATGGTTGCTGTAGGTGTCCAGTATAATAGCCAAACCCTGGAAGTAGTCCTTGCTCCCGAACACGGGGCCAGGGTGCATGCGGTCGCGCACGTACCATATTGCGAAGCCATCTCCGAATAGATCCTTGCCGCGACCGTGCACTTTGAACTGAACTTGGAGTTCCCAGTTGCGAGTTTGACAGGGCTGGAAGTGGAGAGACATTTTTAGAAGAGTTTTTTTTAATATACAATAATGGGAGTTTGTTTATTTTTGTGTTTAATTAGCTGTTACGCTCAGCTGGTAAAAATGTATAGAAGCCAACATCAACCTACCACAATTTGTCATTTTATTTAGTAAATTTTCAACCTTATCACAATAATAGAAGGTTAATGATCGATTGGTAAAACTTGACAGATCGAGGTAGGTTAATGTGCTGTCGTCTGTAGGTACTATAAAGGTTATAGCATCGTCGTCGACACAGCCGAAAAACCGTAAAAGCCGAAAAATGGGCAAAGGCCCCATGGTTCATAGGATATCATCAAGAAATCCTACAGGTTTGGGTCTTTTCTTAAAGTAGACAAAAAATTAATGTGTCGTCAAAACTATAGCTAAGTCCAGTTTTGTCCAGTTTTGGTAAATCATATATTACCAAAATTTTATTGATTTTTAAAAGTTATAGGAAAGATATATTTCTAACTAATGATGAAGGTTGTGGATCAGAAAAAATAACCATAAGGTCAGCAATTTGGCACGAACTATGATCAAGTACATTATCATAGCAGACAACAGACAGACATAAATGAGTCATGCATAACATCAAATAGACATGACACGCTGTTGTGATCTATTATTATTATTGATACGCTATGATATGACGCACCTATTTAGTAAAACCACGTCCTCACTATCTGATGATGGTTGATCTATTTTAAGATTTATGAAATGTGGCCTCTTTTTCCGAAAAAGGATAGGGTTAGTTTATAACCGTCTTCAGGGTAGCTTTCACCACTATACATCCTAACACATAACGTAACAAAAGACTGCGGGACAGTTCGAAAGAGTTACCGCGGCTCTGGTATACAAAGGGCTCAAGAAGTAACACGGTGAGTTTTAGTCAGCAAAAGTCTGACACTCCCTCACGCTTTCACCGATTGTTGGTTCATCTGATGATTTACCATTGACAAAAAGGGTAACTAACGATACGAACGATAGTTCGATCGTACACTAGGTTACGCAAATCTTCGTTAGGTATCAGACGATTTTGATCGTGATGTCATTTATTTATGTGTATACCATACCAGTTTCCTAATGGCCAGTTTCTGAACACCTTTATCGGTGGTTTATCTATTCATTTTCCCTTAAGGTGCATTCGACGACTAGAAGCGGGAAATTCAAATATAAAATGGTTTTTTCATGTTTTACCTAAGTTAACATTCAATATGAGGCGTGATCTTATGATTGGCGGTTATAATATCCCACAAAGTAATTTCTGATGTCCTTGTTTGACTCCGAAACTTCTTA
>NWSH02000081.1:1345599-1355881 GCA_002382865.2 Heliothis virescens | reverse complement strand
AAAGTGTAGAATTCCCTAAAAAATAAATAATTATTTTTACAGCATTTTTGGTTTCATTTTTTTATGAGGACCTTTTGATAAAGTATGTATGTAAGTATGATGTATGCAAAAAAATGGATTTCAAAAATTCGATCAAATTCAAAATCAAAAATTAAATACCATAAACAGCTATGTTTACCCAAAAGCATAGGTATTTAAGATATTATCTGCATCCTATTCACGACAAACAAATAAAATATAGTTTAATGAACAAAAGGCTAACACTAATTAATTGTTGTAAATTATTGTTAATTAATTAAATTGTTAAATGTTTTATGAAAACGCAGGTACAAATGTGAATTAAATGCAAATTATCTGGACAAAGTTCAGTACTAACGTAAATACTAAGTTATATAAAAATAATACTAAGTTGATAGTCAGCTACGATCTATCAACAATGCTTATGTATATGAGATAGTGAGTTTGTTTATTTGGGTTTATGAAACTGCAGGAAACAGCCATTAAAAATGTCATCCAAAACTAAAATAAAACAAGTTTGTAACAGTATTATAGCTTCCTCTACAGATATTTTTAATCTATTAAAAGTTTTATTTTTATTTCATTCATATGTATAGAAATATATAAGAAAATTAAATATTAATTCTCCAGCAAATTTAACAAGGAGTCACTAATTTAAAAAAGTAATTTCATATCAAGTCACGCTATAAAGAATCTGATTAAGCATGAAACATAGTTTGGCATTGCCATTCAAATTAACCATGACTCTGGTGTTATTGGAAATTAAACATGACATACTAAGTGTTATTTTGCATCTTATGTCCATGCAATAGAGTATAGATTAGCATAATGGTTTTAGTAGTACTTCTAACCTTGCTCCACTTGGGTACTCTCATTACATTTAACAATTATCTGAAGGTCAGCTTTTTAATTCACACTATTAGCTGAATAGTAAACATGGAAAGTCTATTTGAAAGATTTCCAAGAGTCAGTGAACTGAGAAAAAATGCTTTAGTTGTGTTCTGTTATCAGCATATCTGAAGCTAAAAATATCCCACACTGTGCTTGCCCAGTGCAGTGAGTATGGGCAAATCACCCTAGCTTGGGGGACACCTTTGTCCAACATTAGATTTTTTTCAGCTGTCACCATCTTCCTGCCCTTATGCCAATTTATTTGGGGTTGGCGCAGCATGTATTGTTGTCCCTTACTCTCCTATCTGCCGCTATAAGTTACACTTCATCCATTGTGTCTTTAGTCGTCCCCTTCCACAATATCCATACACATTCATGCTCAGAATCTTCCTCGCAACATAATCCTCATTCCTCCACATCACATGCCCATACCAAACCAGTCGGTTTCCACATAATTTTTTGGTTACCGGTGCCACTTTCAAACTTCCTCTTATATACTCATAGAACTTTTTCAGTTGTAATTACAGCATTTTTTATATGGTTTCCATATAGCACCTGGTCAGGATAGAATTTTAACTTCATGCTATCAATACTGAGTCACATTATTGTGCTTTATCTCCGTTTAAATTAATGACACATTGATGTCATCAGTTTCTTTTGTTTTCTTATCAAGTATTGGATGTGTTACAATAGGTTATTAACCCTTTAATGGAATGGAATAGGTAATAAATGAACAAGTAATTAACTTAAGTAGATTGGATAGCAGATAATACTACAAGTCTATTGTATGGTGAACTGAAGAATATTAAATTATTTTGTGCAATTTTATCTTATTTTATCTGTGCAATCTAATCATGCTTATTTTTATATAATGATAGATTAGGGAGAAATGCATTTTAGTACACAAATAGTTTAACGTAAAAGTTATTATTTTCTCTATAGTACACTAGTCTATGGGCTTGTTGGTGTTACCCAAGAAAAAAAAGGAGGAGCATTGTCTAAAGCTATAGATTGAGTTATATTTAAACAGTTGGGTACAATCTGGAATACAAAAGGCTGTTGCTGCTGCATGTAAAACCATAAAATGCAATAGATATTTTGCCCATAAAATATGTTGGTATGTATAGCAATAACGTGAAAAAGTCATAAAGATAACAAGTTTTTGTGTTTCATCTTTGTTGTATAGCCAGACAAATGTACAAGTCACATTCAATAAATAAATTTTGGAAAAATATTTAGTGTTGTGTTAGGCTGCCTGTTCACAGCAATAAATTAACCCATAGCATTGAATAACATCTGAAACTGTCAAATAATATCAGTCCCATTACTTATTATTTCTTTTTTTAAATGCAGCCTTGCCAGTGGATAGTAGATATTGGATTAATAATAGAGTGTATCTTAATAAACCAGCTGAGTACATAAATGTAATGACATGTGCAAATAATACATTGTATCCACATTATCTACAAATACATTACAGAATTGCGAAAAACTGCCAAGTTGTTCAGCTTATCTCTATAAACAGATCACGGACGCCTCGTGTCACTACGTAAACGTTAATTAAGCGTTATCATGCAGTAATTCATACCTAGGTAAATAGGAATATATTTGAATACTCACCACTGTGTTCCAAATAGCTCCAGACTTCGACTGCAAGTCTGGCGTTAATCGTACGTAGTTCGAAGTCACAATAGTGCTACCTAAGAAGTCCCAGTAAGGCACCGACATTCCACTCCCTGGAGTTAATTGACAAATTTTATTGTTAGCGCAAATTCTATGTAGGATCAAAGTCACCGGGCAGGGGTCACTCACCTTGGTACGGTTTTGTGAGAGAGTGCTCTCGCCTGATGTAGTCTCTCGTGTTCCATTCCGCTAGAATAGAACTAATTAGTATAGATACTAAGAACACTTGCACCCAATAAAGCTTTTCATAAAGCATTTTCGTAATTTTCTAGACGATGCACTAGATGACAAGACACACGCCAAATCATGGCAGCCGCTGCTTAGTGTTGCCAAGTGGTGGCAACCAAATTGGCAATAATTTTGAGAAATAATTGTTTGGTAGAATTTTTAATTATATTACAGTAAAGAAATTATAAATAACCAATATTTTATTAATTACTTACGTACGTTTACATGTTATAAAAAATAGAACAACATATCTTTAAACTTAGGACATATTTCGTTATTACACCAATTGGATTGTTTCTTCACTGTATGATTACACGTTGATAAGAAAATGCTGGCAATATTTTCGTTACTTGATTTTTTTTATTACCGTCGGTCTGGGATTACTTGAAGGATTACTACTCACTTGGTAGTAAATTAATTTATTTACTGGTAACATCAATCTCTAAATGTCAGAGATAGTTTGTCGGTAAAACAGTGTCTATTTGCCAATTTTGCTAATTTGCTATTACTTGGTACAAAATTGTTTGTGAGTTTCTCAATAGGTGGCGTTAGTAGTGAAAATTCACACAACTGATTGATCATCTTGATAGTAGATGTCGCTTTACTATTTTTCTTTATCGTGAACTTTACGGATTCTATAAAAAGAATTGACACTATAAATAGTAATTAATCGCGTTCAGCTCCATAAAACAGGGGAGCAAAATTCATAAAAATCGCCTGTCGTAAATCGACGTGCACGACAAATCGCATTGGCAAATTGCACCTGCGGCAAAGTATTGCATGCGATCAGGCGAATAACGTGAACGAGGAGCCATGACAAATATACTGCCGTTATCGGTCAGTTAATTAACGAACAGTGCTTCTGTAAATTGTTAATGTCACACAGGGACAGCAGAAACTCAATATTATTTATTACCTCAAATAATCCTATTTTATTAAATCTACTACTTATAGTTTATTTTATATGAACCGAAAGCTAGAAGCTACATTGTCTGCACTGAACATTATGCTGAACTTGCAGGTCATTCACCTCTGATGCAGTTTTCAGTATTGTATAATAAGTACAGTTGCTGTCGGTCGATTTTAGTTATGTAAAAAAATACTTTTTAAAGGAAGTAACTTAAATCTATCTATATTTTTTAGAAGCTATCTATAATTTTTCTTTATTTTTTCTGTGCACATGGTGCACATATTAAGCTTTTAAGTAAGAAAATTTGCCACTAAATTATTATCTGTTAATATGTAGGTGCACAAGAGTGTACCTAATAAAAATACTTTTTTTAACTAGAACTTTAATTTTCTTTTTACCCATCGCATACATTTATTTGCTAAGTTTAAAATAAAATCATTAAATAAATAACTTTTCGAAAACTAAACGAGAAAAGCGTGACCGATTTTCTACCATGAATTGAACGAGCAATATTTTTCTACCAATCTTGGCAATTATGCACGTCAATAAATATGAATGTCAATCAATACCACAAGCCCTACGTTTTGACGAAATGACGTCACTAAAGGGTGTCTACTTTCCCCGCTAAATGATGGATACTGACTTTCACTGACTTTGCTACATAAACTTCGTTAAGGTCAAAATCGCACATGTTAAGTTCATTGACATTTAGCTGGCAACTTTTACCATGGTCTTGATTTTCGGTGGCAGGCAAGTGAATTGACTGTATAGTACGGAGAGCTTGCGTGTTTATGTACATACATAGATAGGTATCTTAGATCGTTATTTTTGTAAATAATTGAAGTTGTTAAAAAAATTAAGTATGTTTTTCAGTTGTATGGTAGGTGCCTGTTTGTTGGTAGACTCTTTTATTTTTGGTAATACGTTATCTAGCTATTACAACTCTTTATGATATTGAAGGATATTCATTGATAGAATATTAGGTGCTGAATCTGAAACTTAATTATCAGCCCTTGTCGCCTCATAACGTCTCTTCAGTTTTGAATTAGGTACCTCTGGAAGTCTATAGTAAGTTAAGATCTTATTTTTGGACCCCAATTTCGTAATACTAATTTGTGTTAATTACTTACTTAATTCATATTTTTATCTTAATGTGGATGCTTGTTAGGTGATCTTATGCATAATTAGTTTCATTTACGTCATTAGCAGATAATTAAATCTGTTTAAATTTTCTAGTAGGTATTAAGTATTTAGGTACAGACAACAGCAGGTCAACGTACCTATACGAATCTGTCAAATTTTACCAATCGAATATTAACCTTCCGCTATTGTGATAAGGTTGGAAAATTGCAGAATTTTGACAGATTGTGGTAACTTGATGTGCTGCTGTCTGTACCTGTCTTTTATTAGATTTGGTCGAAAATTAAGAGCAAGTTCACTGACTCGTTAGCGACATTTTGACGTCAATGGACTTTTGGAGATCACATTCGATGGTCGGAAACATGGAGAGAGCGTCTATGGTCAATAGCGACATTGCAATATCACACGATGAGTTTTTAATTAATATTGACGTGGGAATATAATCTGCAGTTCCACACCAACCTATAATTTCTAATCTCAGATTACCATGAATTGGAAATGACTTATATTTTCACTTTCTTTAGACTTTTATTGATGTATCTCGAAGTCGATTGCAACGTTACCACCCATCTGTCATTATGTAATGTAACGATTTCATGTCCATAAAAACTAATGAAGTAAAATAGACTTACTGCTTTCTAAGTTTTGTCTGACATACGTTGCGCCTGTTGATCATAATACCTATCCATAGTACAGCCAACAGCAGGTCACGGTACCTGAATCTGTCAAATTTTACCAGTCAAAAATTAACCTTCCACTATTGTGATAAGGTTGAAAATCTATTGCAGAAATTTGACAGATTGTGGTAACTTGATGTGCTGTCGTTTGTACCTATACCTATGTAATTCCGAATTAGGGTGAGAAAAATATGTGGTGAACCTGACTGTGGCTAACTGAAGCCGATCAGATCACAAACTATTTCAAACTAAAATATCTATGCCTACACATCTACTTTACTTTTACGTAGATTTTTGGGAAACTGTTTATCAATACTGTATTTATAAGCTTTCCTAGTTAGTAAAATTAAAACTTCCAAATGAGGATAGTTGATTCTATTTACTGTCGTCAAATAGCTTTGCCTCTGTGAAGTTGGCGTCTATATTACACAAATTGTAGTTAATTAATTACCTATAAAATATGCTTCTTTATTATTCATTCCATTTTTTTTACTTCGAAGAATTTATATTGGGTTTTTGTCTTCAGCTTTCGATTCTAAACTACTGAAATAGATAGTTCCTAATTATATTGCAATAATTAGTGACTAAACTACAACAAGTTGTGAGAAATACAACAGCACCGCGTTTTCTAAAATGTGAAATCTAAGGGCGAGACTCGTGAGTGTGCAATTGACACATCATGGGAAATCTTGTTTGCTGAAAAGCCACCTGCGGCTTATTCATTAGTTAGCTGTTTCTAAAGATTTCACCCTTAACCGGAGAAAAATTAAAAACATAGAGAAAAAAATATATTTTCAGGATTCATTTCATTTCAATTGTGTCACTGTTGAGTTAGTAACATTTTGGTGAACCTATTCAGGATTAATTTTGAATGATTTCAAAGGTGACTTGCAAGGAAATTTTGTAGATTTCGGATTTCCGTGGAAAGTAGTGACCTCTTATAGTAAATGGTTTTTCATTCTTCTTTCTTCTTATCGTCAGTAAGTCATTGCATTAGTCATCTAATAAAACTTTTAGGGTATAATAAAAAGAAAAGTTTTCAATTTTCCAAAGTTTAGAAAGCTGCTTGGATAAGATATACCAATATACTTACATTCAATACAGTACCTATCTACTTCATATTCATCATTCATGGGTTTGTATATCAATGTTCTTCATACATTACTTACGTTTACTCAAAATGCTGATATGTTGCCAATAAGCTATAGGCAGAAATAAAATAAAACTATAATAATTTTCTTTTGAAATAGGGACAGCCAAATTTTTTGTTACAAAGATTTTTGCAACTGCAATTTGGGTCATTGGGATGGCTCCCAATCTACATCTAAAATTATAGCTAGGTTGTGTAGCATTTATAGGGTTTTAGGAACACTTTAAAGATGGTACTTTCGGTATTTTCTTTTTTTCTCTCTAAATTATTCTCTTTCACAATCCTGCATTTAAGTCAAATTACGTATGTGTGTTGTGCTAGCGACCCGCACTCCAAGTACCCCGAGTACTTCACATCTATCGACCTATTTAACTCTCTCGCAGCACTTTTACCTTCGATGCCCTAAACTGCTACGTCACAACTTTCTACAGGCATAGGTTAATGAAAGTGACAGATAAAACCAAGAGTGCTGCACCCCCAAGGCTATCCACTCGACCTACGACAATACACACATTTAGGTCAGAGAAAGTGGTGAAAGTCCATGTTTGACCGTGATCTACTCTTCGTACTCTCCCTAGATATTTTTATCGTGCTCTTGACATTAACCATTCACTTTTTTCTTTTGATCTACACCAAATTCAACTCTAATGTTAGTAGTTTTGATATCAGAATCGCGTGTCCCGAATCTAGGACACAAGTAACAATGTTCTTATGATTGTGTTTTAATGATGATTTCTTTTTGGTCTTTTTAATAAGACGAGCAGCTAGCAGGTAACATTCTATCGAGAATCGAGTTTACACTCTCGATCGTAGCACATATAAACATGGGTTTATGGATGTAGTATTGTGACTAACATTGGCTAACTGCAACACGGATTAGAATTCTCGTGCAGTCGTCGATTTCACATTTCGTTGTCTCCGAGTGATCGTAAAACTTAAACAATACGTAGGAACAGAAGTGCATAGGCGTTGCATTTGTCTATAGTGTTCGGCCAGGGAAAGATCGTGCGCCCGCCGAGATTTTCACCACTTTCTATATACACTTTCACTTCCGAGCACACAGACAGGCAGACAGACAAAACGACTATAACACGAACTATTTATCGGAAGTGTGTCGGTGACTCAGTACGTGTTTACAAACTGACGCTGGTTCGGAAGGAAAAAGCCGGTGATGAATGGCCGTGCTCTGTGTTGATTGCTTGATGAAAGGATAGTCTAGTGTTTATGTTTCTATTTTTTTTTTATTCTCAACGCTCAGCTGATGTAGTGCCTATTAGAGTGTGACTAACTTGCAATAAAAAGTTTTATGTTTACTTTTTTTTTGGAATGTATCTTAATTTTTTTTAGAGAACAGCCAATGTTACCGATGTATTTGAAGTGCTAATCGTATGATTTTTTTTCCGATTTAGCCTTAAAATATTTTCGTTTAGAAGTTTTTTAATGAAGGTGTATTTAAGAATAGAAGCTTTAGTATATGACTGGTCTTTGTGCCTATGAATGGGTTGTTTGTGTCCAGAAATATATGGATATAAATAACTTGTCCTAAATAATGGATTGATTGAAAATTGAACGCAATATGTTGAGGCTCTACCAAAACAAACTTACATTTATAATATAACGAGGAATCCTATAGAGCTATTAGGTATTTTATTATTAATAAAAGGTCATTAATACCATAAACATAACCTGTTGAAACTCATATTTAAAACCATAAAAAATTTTACAACTTTATTTTTTGTTACCTATCTCAAATTAAGTAACATTATAGGTAGGTAGTTCATATTATTATTTTACATCTCTGAACTGCATAATTTATTACAAAGTAGGTACTTAGGTATTTGCCAAAGTATCAATCTACTGCGGAATTCAATGTTCTGTCTACCTCTGGATTTGCTTACGTTAAAATTCTATCTCCAGTAAGCAAATCCAGAGATAGATAGAGATAGAGACAGGAATTTGACATTACTTGTATGGAGCTAATGTTAAAATTCTATCTCTAGTAAGCAAATCCAGGGATTGATAGGTTATAGGGAATAGCCATTCGTGGAAAAGTATCATGGGCAATATATTGGACTGGAAAAGTATCTTCGACTGCAAGCAATTTAATTATGTAGTTTAATAGAATTATGATCATTGTGTCATTGTATTTAGTTGATTTATTACAACTATGTAGGTAAATATTTTATTTAAAATCTAAAGCTTTTTATTGATATTGAGTTTCTAACTAATATTTTTTTCTAAATACCTACTAATACATATTTGTTTAAAAAGGATTTATTGGAGATTTGAATTATATGCTCTTGTGACATGATTTAGATGTAGTTGGTAGTAATAATTCTATTACCTACTTTTTGTGAAAATATTATATTAATATTTAAACATATTATTTCACTAAAAATCTATGTCACAATTTAATAATTTTTAGTGTATGCGATTAATACAATATTTATTTATTTATCGAATCATTTCAGAAATTCAGTCATCTGACAAGATCGGTCACTGACCCCGCGCCATGCAAATGATTTCTTTCATATCGCATACGCATGCGCTCTACATTCGACACTTTTCTCTTGAACTGAATAAATTGACTCTTTTTTCCAAGAATAATATAAAAGAAATCGACGCGCTCTTGTTTACGGTTTGAGAAAGAAATCTTTTTAGGGTTCCGTGCGGCAAAACGAAAATACAGACAGAACCGTTATAGCAAAATACGGACCATTTCTTTCAGGAATTCGTGAAAGTATCACATCTATTCAGATACTGACTTCTGCTAGCGGTTACACCTGTTAAGGGAACTACTTTCCACACCTTGATACAAAGTAGTCTATGTTGTTATTCTGATGTATATGTTACGGTAAATATAAGCAATCGGTAATTATCTATATTTACCGGTAATTATAGATAATTAGCAACGCACATGGTGAATGCAGTTAATTATCCACAATTACCGGTAATTATATAAAACTTCCGCACGACCGTGGTAAATGTTGAGAAAATGCTCTCGTAAGGATTCATATCTAGGTGGTTTTTATAGGGCACTCATTTAACGGGGCAGTTGTAATTAGCAGTTTTGGTAAGTTAAAAATTATAAATGGCAAGTTTAATAACTATTTCAGCAGTTAAAACTAAGCAGTAAAGTATACAAAAATGAGTAATAAAAAATAATGAAATGGATCAGTGAATATATAACTGAGCAGCAAAATAATTAAATGAGCAGTAAAAATGATTAAATGAGCAGTTACGTGTGGGCAGTAACAAATCGGAATTTGTCGGTAAGAAATCTCATTCTAAGCAATTCTATAAACAATGAGGTAGTAAAATGCAAGCAAGCAGGCAACATGCAATCAAGCATGCATCATGCAGCAGGCATGATTTCTGTCACGGCTCCGGCGCTGCGGGGCTCCGGCGGTCCCACGCGAGTTTATCGTCGCAGATAGCTTTAACGCTCACCACCGCAGCTTCGGCTTGCTGGCCGGCTGTGCCGGCCAGCCTCAGCCGCGGTGGCGAGTGTTACAACCACCTGCTCCTCAACTCGCGGCCCGCCTCGCCCCTCCGCGCCTACGCGATTTTGAATTACACTCTAGG
>NWSH02000081.1:1318590-1342697 GCA_002382865.2 Heliothis virescens | reverse complement strand
TTTTTATAGTAAGACCCAATACGTCCTAAATTCGTTTTGTCATAAATATAACATTCAATAATAGACGTAAGAGATAAAACCGTTTTCAATAAAAGTTATTAGTCCTAAATTTAAGTTGATTGTGATGATTGTAGTTTTTGCAGCAGGATGTTTACTGTCACGGCTCCGGTGCTGGGAGGCTCCGGCGGTCCCACGCGAGCTTATCGTCGCAGATAGGTTTAACGCTCACCACCGCAGCTTCGGCTTGCTGGCCGGCGGTGCCGGCCAGCCTCCGGGTGGCAAGTGTACAAACAAAACCTTATGCTCCTCAACTCGCGGCCCGCTCGGGGCGCCTGCGCGCCTACGCGATTTTGGTAGTTACACTCTGGGTAGGAAACTTAACTTTCAGCTAATATTTTAGGACATTTTTTTTCACCATAAATAAAGTTTCGGAATAATACGCATTTATTTTATTTGAACTGTTTGAAATTAAAAATTTTAGATTCCGATGTTTGATTTCACTATTGACTACATTTACTAAAGGGGTGCTGTAATTTTATATAATTGCCGGTAAATGTAATTAATTTTAAAGTTTTTTCTACCTTTACCCCGAGCACTGGTAATTATGCATAGTTCCCGATAATTGTACATAATTACCGCACTATCCGCATTTACCGTAACATATAAACTAAATAACAGACAAATTTCATCTAAATCCGTCCAGTAGTTTTTACGCGAAAGAGTAACAAACATACATAATCACAAAATTTCGCATCTATACTATTATTATAAAGGTGGAGTGTTTGTTGGTTTGAACACTAAATCTCAGGAATTACTGGTACAATTTGAATAATTATTTCAGTGTTAGATAGCTCATTTATTGAGGAAGGCTATAGGCTATGTTTTATCCGGGTGCGTGGAGTAGTTTCCACGGGAAGCGGGTGAAATCGCTGGCAGAAGCTGGTTTATAATATTGGGAGGATTGCTAGACTAACTTTTTGTGATGGGATATATTTTCTTTTCTGACAAAAAACTGTAAGTATCTATTTTTTTTAGGTTTTGCTATAAATAGTTGTTGAAGCATAACTTCCTCCTAATAACTGCAGTTATTACCTTCCAGTTCATCTCCTAACTAGTGTAGTTAAACAGCTAAGGCTTAGTATTTATAGTTACTCGTTCGTTTGGCTCGTAACACCGACCACCGTGAGATCGTTAACTAGTGACGGTGTTTAGCGAAATGGTCGCTAATAAAGGCATTGTTTTACGTGTGTTTTACATCCTTACTGCAAAAGGAACTCCGTCTGTCTGTTTACTTGTCTTCTGTTCTTTCGCGTTTCCGCTTCAAAACTTCTGAATCGGTTTACAGAATTTGGTACAGACCAACCATCCTCATTTTATCAAACTTCAATACATTTTCAAACTAACCATAACAGTGGAAGGTTAATGTTTGATGGGTAAAATTTGCCAGATTCGGATAGGTTGACCTGCGAGAAGACATTGGCTACTTTGTATTTGGTAATCCCCTGGACTTGGGTGAAACCGCAAGGAACAGTAAGTAAACATCTAATAAACTTTCTTACTGTACATAAAGCGCTGATGAAATAAATTTGCCACTATGAATTTGGCTATGATTGACATATTTTTGAGGGCCTTTGGACTAAAGCCTGCAAGAATTGCGGAATTGGGTTTTAGAGCAAGTATTCTCATGAAGAAAAAATTGGACGTTTGTCTTCCCTGGCCCCATGGCCTGATGACCAAGGCTATTGGCCGTAACTGGCGGCGCAATGACTGCGGAGTCCAAACTCTGGTCATCAACCTTTATAGCAAGATGCTGATACTTGTACAATTAGTATTGTTATTTATGGCTGTTAATGTTCGAACTTTATATTATACCAAAATGCGAATATGTGTTCTACAGACGACGGCAGGTCAACCTACCCGAATCTGTAAAATTTACCTATCGAACATTAACCTACCACTATTGTGATAAGGTTGAAAATCTATTGAAGCAAGACAAATTGTGGTAGGTTGATGTCGTCTATACTTATGTTATGCGGAAAAATGAGGATCATGTTGTGAGGAAGGTGTTAAGTGGTAGGATTTAGAGGAAGAGAACGACCAAAGAAACGATGGATGGATTATGTGAAAGACGATGTGGCTGCAAAGAGTGTTACTTGTGAGATAACGTCAGATAAGAAAGTATGGAAGAAGAAGACATGCTGGCTGACCTCGAATAATTTGATAGTGATGTTCCTTTCATTTGCTTGTTGACAAAGGGTACTAGGGCATAGGGAAGTGTTGGCTTAGACAAGAGCTGCAGTTTTCGTCAAATTACTTCACCCCTTTGAACTCAACTATAAGACGCCTTGCGCATGTGCTTGAGTGGATGGCTTGAGTGCTTTGTACATTTTGAGTACCGTGAAGTCACTAAATGCCAAACTTCGGAAAAGCAGTTATTTGACGAACTGCTAGTACCGTGCATGATCATGAAACCTTCAGAAACCGGTCATTTTTGATGGTGAGTAAACTATTTGACGCTTCAGGCTAGTTAATACTACAACAACAGTGATCTACTTAGATTCAATATGGTTTAGATTCATATGGTGGCTATAAGCTACCAAATTGGTTACAATTTTCCTACTGCTAAATATTTTCACTTACACGGTGATATAAATTCTAGACAAAATAGAAGCGATCTCAACTTATATTATACGAAAATATTCCAAACAAATATTTCCTAAGACCTTGTGTAAATGCCCTTAGCACGTGTTCATAAAAACATAAGTAATATTATCTTAAAATATATGTATTATTGATGATACAATGTGCTATTTTTAGTGTTGTTTTGTTTTGATCGCGCTGTGGGCGACTTTCTTACGACAAAAATGGAAAACTGGGCGTATGATGACGTCACACGACATTTTTTTCGAGATTTCCAATATTGTGATGATTAGATTTTGTTATTTTTAAGGTTGTAGTCATAAAAAACGACTCCTTTTAGAAGTCGTAGGCAGATTAAGGTTAATATCCTATTTAGTTGTTTTGAATTCCAACTTTTTGAGTTACGGCGTAGAATATTTTTGAACAATAGTTTTCAACAATTTCAACTGTGTCCCGAGGAAACTACATTCCGTATAAACAGCAACAACTGATATTCATACCATGTCACAGACAGTTCAGCCGTTTTGTCATGAAAGCGTAACAAACAAAATGATGTTCTAATTCCATTAATAATAGGTACATTTATATAGTGTATACGGGGATAATCGTCGGTTTTGAGCCACCATCTCATTAAAGTTGTCTTAAAAGGGCTTCAGCGTGTTGGCTTCGGCCCCACGTTCGCCCTCCAAAAATCCGGGACTCTAATAGTCCCGTGGTCTGGAAGAGACATACAAAATAATAATTGCGTCCTAGCCGATTGTCAGCCACGGCGGCTGTTCTCATATAGGGAGATCAGCCAGCTGCGCAGGACATATTATAGTGCACAAGTATTTGCGCAGACACAGGTGCACTCCCCTAATCCCAACTCCCCTCCCTATTCCCTCACTCTAATAACCCGATGGAACGGTTATCCGACACGACCGGAGAGAGATCAGGCGCAGGACCGACATTAACGTGCTCTCCGAAACTTCCAACTCCGGGCTGCTTTGTAAAAAGTTTCTAAAATCCACAAAGCGATTTCGGCCCGTCCCGGGAATCGAACCCGAGACCTCGTGTACAGCAACCGGCTATGCGACCACTAGACCAACGATTACTCAGTTTTGGATCACACACAAAACATGATCTTAAAAACATCCTCAGTAAAATCAACATTCGGATGCCAGATATTCCATCGATGCTTTAAGCTTTTATCAAACATGGAATCACATTAAACTTTACAACCGATCATAAGACATCGTGGAACTAAACTGATTTTATTAACTGACAGTTAGTGCGGAAATGTAAGCGTTTACAATGGTCGTTTGATGAAGAAGTTGCCAATATAATATTTAGTTGGGGTCAATGAACTTAGTTTTATGTTTCAGATATGTCATGAGAATTATGACGTTTGTTACATTGGTCATGGAGGTCGTATGGTCTGATCGTTTTTTGGTGCAGTTGATAATTGCTGTAAGTCAGTACAAAAAAGTCAGTCTATCCTTGAAAACTGGCAGCTGTCAACCTGCACAAAAGACGCGGTGGCACTATAGAAGTTTCCATGCCATATTCTATTTTTGAAAATAAAAAGAAATGTGGCAGTCATTTAAATATTGAAAATGGAACAGAGCTCGCAACTTTTTCTGGCAAATATTGGCTACATAATTAAATTGTGTTTTGGCTTTTCATAAGTAAGCCGCACATTTTTAAGTTTACATGGCAATCTATGACACTTTGGAGTGCTAACGCTTTTAAAGTTTCTTTTTCATTATTACTCGTATATTTTATATATTCAGAGTACAAAAACGAAGTCGACTACCTATTACCGACTGCAGTTAATTATTTATAAATACATTAGAATCCATTTCTGTAACCTGAGTAAAGGAAGAGGGATCGATAAATCAGTGTATTAGTATTAGCTTCTTTCATCCTACGCGTATACTTGACTGTGAGGTGGAAATCGATTATTTTGATTGTTGTAGGCGATGAGTAATCGATAATGCAATTATATCNGTTACAATAACTATGTTGTCCAAATAATAAATGACTTCGATTTTGAATAACTGATATTTTTTTACTTTTTGCGACGCAACCCTACGTCCCCTGGGTCATAAAATGGTTGAAGAATTTCTTATAAACTGTGAGGATGCAATGAAACCTTATGTATTTAAATAGCAGATACTGTTTTCAAAACTATCTTGCCAGTACCCATATAATTATCATATGCTAGTTGTTTTCCCACGAAACTTCTTCCCGTATCCGCACAAAATACAGCAGTCAAAGATTTCTTCAAATCGGTTCAGTAGTTTCGGAGCCTTTAGGAGGACAAACAAACAAAAAATGTTTCCTATTTTTCCTGTTTATTAAGTATATTAGTATAGATGAGAACATTGATGCTAGTTTTTTAACAACATACATACATAAGTCTTGAAATTACTATACTTAACTATCAAAAGTGTGCATAAACTCTGGCTGGAAATATGAAGACAAATAATTCCATACGTCAAAAATGACGTCTTCTTCTCACTAAATAAAAGCTGGTATTTCAAAACATTACCATAATAAAGTATTCTAAGTAAACCTGACATGACATTTATGTTACAATCATCCCATTAGATGCAACATAGAATTATCTTACTTGCCACCTATATGGTCATGTCGCATTTTCAGTTTCATGTTTAAAAACTATAATTTTACGACGCGTAGACAAAGGGAACGTTAGCATTAAAACGACACTGTTCCAATTATTTCTGACATGGTGTGAAGATNGACTATAGTGAGTTCATAAATGACAAATTTTCATGTTTATTTCAGCATTATATTCTGATTCAATATTATTTTATTTTTATAGTCCAAACAAAGAGTATGTTAAGTATGAATGTAGATGGATGGAGAGGGAGAGGAAGACCAAAGAAAAGATGATGGATTGCGTGAAAGATGACATGAGTGGAAGGGAGTGAATATCATTATGACGAGTGACAGATAAAAAGACAAATAAAGTTGGGAACAGGGCAGGAAGACAAAGAAGAAGTTACAGTCAAAACCTTATTTGTACAACGTCTAACTGTAGACAAAGTGCACTGTACTTATTAATTAAATATTTTTTTTATACCTATGTTACAATAACTATGTTGTCCAAATAATAAATGACTTCGATTTTGAATAACTGATATTTTTTTACTTTTTGCGACGCAACCCTACGTCCCCTGGGTCATAAAATGGTTGAAGAATTTCTTATAAACTGTGAGGATGCAATGAAACCTTATGTATTTAAATAGCAGATACTGTTTTCAAAACTATCTTGCCAGTACCCATATAATTATCATATGCTAGTTGTTTTCCCACGAAACTTCTTCCCGTATCCGCACAAAATACAGCAGTCAAAGATTTCTTCAAATCGGTTCAGTAGTTTCGGAGCCTTTAGGAGGACAAACAAACAAAAAATGTTTCCTATTTTTCCTGTTTATTAAGTATATTAGTATAGATGAGAACATTGATGCTAGTTTTTTAACAACATACATACATAAGTCTTGAAATTACTATACTTAACTATCAAAAGTGTGCATAAACTCTGGCTGGAAATATGAAGACAAATAATTCCATACGTCAAAAATGACGTCTTCTTCTCACTAAATAAAAGCTGGTATTTCAAAACATTACCATAATAAAGTATTCTAAGTAAACCTGACATGACATTTATGTTACAATCATCCCATTAGATGCAACATAGAATTATCTTACTTGCCACCTATATGGTCATGTCGCATTTTCAGTTTCATGTTTAAAAACTATAATTTTACGACGCGTAGACAAAGGGAACGTTAGCATTAAAACGACACTGTTCCAATTATTTCTGACATGGTGTGAAGATGCTATAATGATAAAGGCATCGCTTTTTGAGTGACCATTTGACCACATATAGACGTATCGTGGAATTCCACAGCATAATTGTCTGACGCAGGTGTCCCTCATTTCGCGTCTAGATACCAACGCTTTCAATTTCATTGCGTTTTTCTCTCCGTAATAACTCAGTGAACACAAAACATTGTACGCAATATTTACGACTGTAATCTAAAAAAAAGAAAACGATCGATGCCTTCCACTAAAACTACGACATATATCAAGTTATGTTGGTTTATTTTGATAGTAATATATATATGTAGCTATGTCACATAGGTTTGCGCATAGATATAAATAACTAGGCGCACAACACAGACAGGTGGTTCAGGTTATATGAACCCGCCGGCTTGGTGTGACCGCGAAATTATTTTCAAGACTACACCAACCTCGAGCGCACACAAACATACACCAACGCCCATCCGCACACACGTCTCACTACTAACGTGCGAATGTAGTGGTAGTCGTGAGAAACTTGCTGTTCTATTCCAAAACGGCATATAAAGTTGCCACTAGCAAAAGAAAATGGACTTTAAGTACACGGCTTACTGATTACATTCGCCGCCAAAGCAAAACGTGTTCGCGTCATTTCATTGACACGATGCGTATGGTAAAGTTGCTATCTTGTTCGTAATGTCCGCGAACGGAGGTACATTCAACTTTTAGCCCAGTAAACTCTTGAAGTTCGTTCACCCACTGCTTGTCAACTGACGTAAAGAGAGGGAGACGGGAGAAGCGAGAGATAGCGGCGTCTCCTTCTCGCGGTATGTTCAAGTTTAGAAGTTTTTATTGAGCGTACGGCGGTACGGCTGTCGAAATAGTTTACTTTTGTTTTAGTTATGCTTGCCTGGTACTTTTGACGGTTTACGTTGGCTATATCGATAGATAACGTGACTATGATGTGTTTGCGTCACGTTTCAGATATCGATATTGGATTTCTTACAAATACGGCGGCGACTGTAAACAATTTTCATGAAAAATAAAAGGTACTAGCTCTTTAGTTGAAAGAGGCAGTTTATCATTGCTTATTTAATCCGTATCTAGTTCTTCGAAACGAAAAAGACTAGCATTAAGTCCATAATCAAACTGACATAAGTATTCCTGACACTACGACGCATTGTTTTCGTAATCAAAAGCGAATTCGGGCTACGTAGCCATAAACGAATTCACCCACGGCAAATTACGAAACCTCGACACATTGCCTACGGACCACGAATTTTTATCAACGTATCTTTGGGCATATGCATTCAACCTTTGGACAGTAATACGTTTGTTTATTAACGTAGTTAGGAAANATTCGTACAAATACGGCGGCGACTGTAAACAATTTTCATGAAAAATTAAATGTTCATGTAAAAGGTACTAGCTGTAAAGTTGAAAGACGCAGTTTATCATTGTTTATTTAATCCGTGCGTAGTACTTCGAATCGAAAAAACCTAGCAATAGGTCTATCAAACTGACATAAGTATTCTTGACACTACGACGCATTGTTTTCGTAATCAAAAGCGAATTCGGGCTACGTAGCCATAAACGAATNTTTCTTACAAATACGGCGGCGACTGTTAACAATTTTCATGAAAAATAAAAGGTACTAGCTCTTTAGTTGAAAGAGGCAGTTTATCATTGCTTATTTAATCCGTATCTAGTTCTTCGAAACGAAAAAGACTAGCATTAAGTCCATAATCAAACTGACATAAGTATTCCTGACACTACGACGCATTGTTTTCGTAATCAAAAGCGAATTCGGGCTACGTAGCCATAAACGAATTCACCCACGGCAAATTACGAAACCTCGACACATTGCCTACGGACCACGAATTTTTATCAACGTATCTTTGGGCATATGCATTCAACCTTTGGACAGTAATACGTTTGTTTATTAACGTAGTTAGGAAAGGGAGAATCTAAATTTACCTTATTATGTTGTTTGGTAAATTCTAACTTTGCCAAATAATGGTCGTATAAGAGTACCTACGATGCAAATATTAAAGTGCAAATTGACAGACAAATCGGATCGTACCTACTTTCACACAAATATCCAAGTAGGAGTTCTTCTTAATTTCAAAAAAAAATATTTCTCGATGTCATTAACATTTTTAAAGAAAGACACCGACAATGGCTTTTCTTAAATACCAAAAGGTTCTTAATCTTTTTGTTGTTTAGTATTCCGCAAATGGACGTAAACAGAAGCGTTAACTAATGGCCGATCGTTATCTCTGAACCCTTTTGTAATATGTAAATTTTTAAATGCTGTTAAAATCTTAACACGCTCGGAAATTAAGAAATATGGCCGGTGTTATGAGGTGTTTTGATGAATGATTTTTGTAATTCGTATATAAGTTAAAGCAATTTGTTTAGATTATTTTATTGTTTATTCAAAGCCTTTAATGAATAAGTGCTCATTCATGATTCGATTTTCAAATAAATGTTTCTATGCCAACATTGCTGTTCCAATTCCAAATTCACATTCCTAATTTTTGTAAAATTATTGAGTGGCCATTTGTTATTTTGAACACCCACCAATAAGGTTGAGTACATCACCACTACAGGTTCACACGTTCAAAGGAATACCGAATTGAGAAATGTTGCCCACGTGAAATGAAGCCGGCGACCACTATTGTGGGTAGATCCCTCCTGTTTTCCGCATTCCACACAAGATTGCTCGGTTTAGGGACGGAAGTATGTAAACCTGGGGCTCATCAGAATCTGGTTGTGTAAATACCTCATTGTCTATGTTTACTAGGTGGGTGTACCGGTTTTTTATTGTAAATGTGAGGTGAGGTTCATTCAAGTATCGTGGTTTGGACTTGGCCCTATGATGTAAGTCGAACGCGATGTAATTTACAACACAAATCGCAGCTAGCACGAACATCATTGCTGTCTCAAATAACCTACTTG
Source organism: Heliothis virescens (assembly GCA_002382865.2). Taxonomy (NCBI): domain Eukaryota; kingdom Metazoa; phylum Arthropoda; class Insecta; order Lepidoptera; family Noctuidae; genus Heliothis; species Heliothis virescens. The sequence continues at coordinate 1,333,286 of NWSH02000081.1, read as the reverse complement.
TTGTTATAGTTATGGCTGCAGTTAGACTTATTTATTCAAGAAAAAGAAAACTTTCTATAGGTAATCAAAAACAGATCTATAATTTACTTCTGCACTACTACCATAGACAATCGTCAAATCGTTTGTAATACATACTGTGGTAATACATTCACACAGCGTTCGAATCGTAAAAATGCCGCCATAAACTCGTAATGTCAGTTAATTAAACGTAATTCCGCGGAGGCGTGGATCATACTGGCGCGCTACGAACTTTACTACACCTCTTCTATTCTCTATTTTCCTAGTACCTTGCTGGCTAATGTTGGTCTCTGCTTTCTTTTACAGTCGCCATCGATTGAAGCGTCTCGGCAAAATATGCATTTAAAAATAGCTTTTAATGTGTAGGATTAGAATTCAAATTGGTATTTGTATAAGGAGATAAATGGCCGTCGCTGCAAGAGGTGTGCAAAGTTTTTAGTGCTGTTCAANGTTTGGACTTGGCCCTATGATGTAAGTTGAACGCGATGTAATTTACAACACAAATCGCAGCTAGCACGAACATCATTGCTGTCTCAAATAAGCTACTTGTTGTTATAGTTATGGCTGCAGCTAGACTTATTAATTCATGAAAAAGAAAACTTTACCTAGGTAATCAAAAACAGATCTATAATTTACTTTTGCATTACTACCATAGACAATCGTCAAATCGTTTGTAATACATACTGTGGTAATACATTCACACGGCGTTCGAATCGTAAAAATGCCGCCATAAACTCGTAATGTCAGTTAATTAAACGTAATTCCGCGGAGGCGTGGATCATACTGGCGCGCTACGAACTTTACTACACCTCTTCTATTCTCTATTTTCCTAGTACCTTGCTGGCTAATGTTGGTCTCTGCTTTCTTTTACAATCGCCATCGATTGAAGCGTCTCGGCAAAATATGCATTTAAAAATAGCTTTTAATGTGTAGGATTAGAATTCAAATTGGTATTTGTATAAGGAGATAAATGGCCGTCGCTGCAAGAGGTGTGCAAAGTTTTTAGTGCTGCTCAAAAATTGGAGTTTGGTTCTAATTTGTTTTGCGCGTTGGAGAAATGACGGCAAATGTAAGTTGGTTTTCTAAGCACGCTTATGACGGCTTTACACATATGGGTGTGCGGATGCTGCGGTGGCCATCCGCGTAATTGTTGGTTTTTGCGATTAAGTGTTAAAGTGCTTTCGCGTAAATAAAACAGCGTTTGTCTGAGAAATAATGTAGGCGTGTTGAAAGAAAGCAGTGTCAAAAAGACCTTTCGTGTTCAATTTTTAGGACAACACTATCAAAAACCATAATTGATTAAAAGACACTCTTTATTATTGTATACTTATACACTTTACTTCGGATGTAGATTAAAACTGAAGAAGAGTAGGGAGGCTAAATTGAAAAAAAAACTTTTGGAGACTTAATTAATATCCTACACTCAAAAATATTCTCCATCTTTTTTCAGACTCATCGATTCCACCTTCTCCAACTCTCTATAAAGAAGGAAGCTTTCTAATCTTCAAAGCCCAACTTGCACCATAAGTGAGGATCCCATCACATTTCCAAGTGACGTGGTATGTGCCACCAGACACTGGCGGTAATGACATAAGTGGAAGCTATAAAGCAAATGCCTGCGCGACACGGAATGTGCTGGAAGACGTATCAATACTGGACTAGGGTAGCATCTTTTGTAAGGATCACTTTGTTTAAGTTTTTAAAGGTTTCATGATGTTCGATTTCTTGTATGAAAAGAGAGCATTCAAGCTTATAGCTGTCATTATTTTTATCGATGGGAATCATCAGATGACCTTTCCCGCTATGGGTGACAGCGTGAGGGAGTGTCAGACTTTTACTGACTAAAGCCCACCGTGTTCCTTCGGGAGTTCTTTGTAACTCTTTCGAACAACCCGNTAAGTTTAAAAAGGTTTCCGATGTTCGATTTCTTGTATGAGAAGAGAGCATTCAAGCTTATAGCTGCCATTATCTTTTTTTTATCGATGGAAATCATCAGATGACCTTTCCCGCTATGGAGGGAGTGTCAGACTTTTACTGACTAAAGCCCACCGTGTTCCTTCGGGAGTTCTTTGTGTGCCAGGGCCGCGGTAACCCTTTAGAACAACCCGCAGCTAGCTGTCATCATCCGCTAGGCTTACAAACATTAACTCAGATGGATTTTGGTGATTTCAGAGTTTTTTATATACCTATCCAAGTGTATTTCGTAGCCATCAAAGTCGTGTTGAAGAAGTCCCGTTTTTCTCAAAAGCATTCTTTTTCTCAAAAACAAGCGAGCCCGTAAAGCCCAGACCAACAGAAAATGCTGGACATCATGAATACAACTGAAAACCAACAACGCTAGGTTTCCACATCAGAGATATTGGAAATAACTGCGAAAGGTTTCAAAAAAAGGAAGGTACAGTCGACATCAAGTCAGTCGACCATCTGTCAAATTTTACCAATCGAACATTAACCTTCCACTATTGTGATAAGGTGGAAAATCTATCGCAGAATTTTGACAGATTGTGGTAACCTGATGGCCTGTCATCTGTACTATGCCCGCGTTGTTCAAGCCCTCAGATACAGCAGCAAGGATGTCTTAGAACCTTCTTCACCAGAGTGTAGACACCTCCTTGGCTTTATAACAACCTGTTACCAACATGTGGGCAGCAAGACTTGTGAGGAGGACTTATTATGCTCATGCACACGTTCAAACATGCAACAATATCTGGGAAGTGATAACCATCTTGTCAACATTTAGGATTCTGGTCGTTGAACCTTCCACATAGTTTACGGAAGAAAACGTAGCGAGTGTACGTTTTAGTAAAGTTTTAAGGAAGCCATTTTGAAAAAGTGAACTGCAAATGACAATATTTTTGAAAATTCTTCTTCTGAAAGACTTGGGAAAATTGCTTGAATATCGCAAGTCGCAAATTACTTGTCTCTATCTTTATATTTTGATGCTATCCTTCTGTGTTCTAAGTAGGATATTGTATTTGCTTATTTCCATCATTCAGAGATAGAGAGAGGTGCATGAATATTATTGTTATTACGATGTAACACTAGAAACCTGGAAAAAANTGGAAGAAAACGTAGCGACTGTATGTACCTTTTGGTTACGTTTTAAGGAAGCCATTTTGAAAAAGTGAACTGCAAATGACAAAATGTCTGTGCTATAGTCGCAAAGTCGCAAGTTGCTAGTTGATATCTTTATTCAGATGGCTTCCTTGTGTGGTCTACGAAGCATTACGTATTTGCTAATTTCCGTCAGTCAAAGATAGAGGTGCATTAATATAATTGTAATTAAGATGTAAGGGGAACCTCTAAAAATGCTGGCTTCAATTTGTCCTAGCAACATAGCACATTACTATATCGCTACGCGGATTATTGCTACGAAACGACTACGAGGCGTTCGCTGTAAGCAAAATCTCGCAGAACAAAGGTTAATTCTACGTTACCCAGCAATGTTAGAAGTTCTATTGCACAATTACCATCAACTTTATAGCNCGGAAGAAAACGTAGCGAGTGTACGTTTTAGTAAAGTTTTAAGGAAGCCATTTTGAAAAAGTGAACTGCAAATGACAATATTTTTGAAAATTCTTCTTCTGAAAGACTTGGGAAAATTGCTTGAATATCGCAAGTCGCAAATTACTTGTCTCTATCTTTATATTTTGATGCTATCCTTCTGTGTTCTAAGTAGGATATTGTATTTGCTTATTTCCATCATTCAGAGATAGAGAGAGGTGCATGAATATTATTGTTATTACGATGTAACACTAGAAACCTGGAAAAAAGCTGGCTTCAATTTGTCCTAGCAACATAGCACATTACTATATCGCTACGTGGATTATTGCTACGAAACGACTACGAGGCGTTCGCTGTAAGCAAAATCTCGCAGAACAAAAGTTAATTCTACGTTACCCAGCAATGTTAGAAGTTCTATTGCACAATTACCATCAACTTTATAGCGGAGGTCCATCAAGTCGTTTATGCAACAATATAAGAAATGCGATAAGCATCATGTCACCACTTGAACGGTCATTGAACTTTTAGCCCAGTGCTGGCAGACGCGCGAGTTAGACGGGTGCAGGAACAACTTGTTTAGAATTATGCGCTCCTGGTAGGGTTGCGAGAAAAGTATTAGTGCATAAAATTAAAATTATCGGAGAAAAATGTTGATACCATTGAAAACAATTTATTTGCGTTATTATTACATAATATTTATTATTTTATTTTAAGAATTTTATTAATGTTATAATGTGTAAGAGAACACCGAGAAAAAAGAAATTGTCAAATAAAGGTGAATCAGCAAACACCTGCTTATGTGCTAAGTTCGAAAACATTGCAACAATGACTTGCAATTTCCAAACTTGTTTTTAATATCTCATCTGCCATCCCTGAAGGCGGGAGTATCGAACGCAGCATCACGCTCACACAGATAGCCGATGATAAAGTCTAACGATCGCCACTCGATTGTGTCAATTCGATATCATCTGATACATCCTGCTCCCCTGATTACTTATGTCAGTCAATACTGGGAGCATGATTNAAGAAAAATGTTGATATCATTGAAAACAATTTATTTGCGATATTATTACATATTTATTATTTTATTATAAGAATTTTATTAATGTTAATGTGTAAGAGAACACCGAGAAAAAAGAAATTGTCAAATAAAGGTGAATCAGCAAACACCTGCTTATGTGCTAAGTTCGAAAACATTGCAACAATGACTTGCAATTTCCAAACTTGTTTTTAATATTTCATTTGCCATCCCTGAAGGCGGGAGTATCGAACGCAGCATCACGCTCACACAGATAGCCGATGATAAAGTCTAACGATCGCCACTCGATTGTGTCAATTCGATATCATCTGATACATCCTGCTCCCCTGATTACTTATGTCAGTCAATACTGGGAGCATGATTTACTGTGTTTGACAGTAAACGGGCTAAAGTTTGAGTTTGTATGACAGACAGATTTTGCAAGTTTCGTATGCATTCAATGTTTTATAATTTATACAAATAAAAAAAACATATTCTCATTTTTGTTCAGAAGAAAAAAAGCGAAATCTTTGGGAAAATATTTTTTTCCACCTTGGAATAAAAATTTGTTTCAATGTTTACCAGTCCTCAGTCTTAGTAACAATTAGACAAAGCCAATTTAACATTCTATGAGTTGACATCGCAAGTAAACAAGAAAACTATTTTTCCACACATTGTTTCAGATTCACATGTAGGTAATATATTATAAATTGTCAACTTCCCCATTCCTGAGGCAGTAAAACGGTTCTAAACATGGTATACTTGGAGCAGAATTATGTACCGACAGGTAAGTTAACTGGCTACAGGATTGTAATAACCATTAATAAGTAATATCTTGATCAAATAGAACATACATTTACAAGACGTGAGGTCAAAAGCTAGCATTGAAATGCGAAACGAGTTGTTGGCATTCCATTCGAATTTGAAAAAGTATTTGGATATCGAATTGGATTAGAATTTGACAGTTGGCCAGTTTTAAAAACCATAGAGATTAGTGATTAATATCAAACCTGTTTTGTGCTGCAACCCTATGAAGAGTTTTATCAAAGCAAGGCTTGTTTGTATCATAGTAAGGTAATTACTTCTTCAATGGAAGGGATTACAAGATACATCGAGANTGAAAAAGAATTTGGATATCGAATTGGATTAGAATTTGACAGTTGGCCAGTTTTAAAAACCATAGAGATTAGTGATTAATATGAAACCTGTTTTGTGCTGCAACCCTATGAAGAGTTTTATCAAAGCAGCGCTTGTTTGTATCATAGTAAGGTAATTACTTCTTCAATGGAAGGGATTACAAGATACATCGAGATTTACAACGTCCGGACTGGTACGCGATTGACAGAGATACATAGCGTCTTAGGTAAATTCTACTTTATTCTGCGGAAGTGTCAGGAATGAGAATTTTGCTTAACTATTTGTGTTATTAGATGTATTTTCCACCTATTAGCATAAGAAGTTTATTAGATAACTGATTGTTAAAAAATAGCTTCGTATTCTGTAACATAGAATTTCGTAGCAATAAATAAAATAACCAAACGGTGGTTTTTGTTGCTATCGACCAATAACAGTGTATAAATAAAGTTGGAACATAACATGATACAAAAACACAAGCAAAGAAAATACAGTCTAAAAATAAACAAACACTAAAAACCAAAACACCAATAAACCATAATACCATGTATAGTAGTAATAATTTCGAGATTTTCTCGCGTTTTCCCGGCGGGTTCGCATTAATTGACACGGGACGGGTTCCGTACANACTTAACTTAATAATTTTTATTAAGTCAGAATAATTAATGGTTTTCGTACACTGACTGTCTCACTCACTCTGACTCACTGACTTTCGTAGCAATAAATAAAATAACCAAATTATGGTTTTCGTTACTATCGACCAATAACAGTGCTATAAAAACACACGAGCAAAGGAAATACAAGCTAAAAATAAACAAACACTAAAAACCAAAACACCAATAAACCATAATACCATGTATAGTAGTAATAATTTCGAGATTTTCTCGCGTTTTCCCGGCGGGTTCGCATTAATTGACACGGGACGGGTTCCGTACATTTGCATCTGTAGTCATTCACCCCGGAACACCGCATGTGGTAGCCACTGCATCATGAGCATTCAGCCCAGAATGAATGGAGCTTTGATAGAATGACTCACGGATGCTAGCGAAGTCTTTTCTTTGTTCTAAAAAGTTATGGTGTCCTGGTAGTTTGAAGAAACTGTTTTTACTTGTAAATGGCGCTTCTTCTGATTTTCGTAGATTTTTCGTTTTGATTAAAATACATTTTTCTTTTCCGAACACGTTTTTTGCTTTGTAGGTTTGGGTTTTCTTTATTAGGGATTCATGAAGTACATTTTCAGTTATTTGTTTAGTAAACAAATAGCAAAAACCGTATATGTATACAGTTTACCTCTACTGCTATAAAAATAAAATGGTCTATTTTGATTCGTAATTAATTAATACTTATCTCNCAAAAATACATTTTTCTTTTTCGAACACGTTTTTGCTTTGTGGGATTGAGTTTTCTTTATTAGTGAATGGTTAAATACATTTTCAGTTGTTTGTTTAGAAAAAAATAGCACGAACCGGACATGGAGAGTTTACCTCTACTACTATAATAAAATGGTCTGTTTTAATTCGTAATTAATTAATACTTATCTCTAAAGACAGACGATTTCCGAGGTAAATAAACCAAGTACTTACACAGTACGGATTAATTAAAAAGCGTTTAATTAAAATCCTTGCGCGTACGCATTGATTCTAAAATAGTGAATGCGTAGCGCTACGAATCGTAGTAGGTTCTACGAAAACAATACTATTTGCTGTTTTGTTCTACAAAAGCATGACTGTGTCAAAAAAATGGGAGCTAGTTTTTTTAAGACCCACTTTTGCTAAAGTTTGGTCAAGTTAAGTATATTAATTTTATGAATTTATCGTAAGTACTTAGGTACTTAGTTACAGTGATACGTAGCACGCTTCTAATAATAGACAGCCATTGTATTATAAAACTATAAAATGCTAATAACAACGATCAATATCGTTAAATCGAACGTTGTTTCAATTACTGCGCTCCCAGTAGAGGAAAACTCGCGTGAAAATGTTCATTGACGCTATCAAGATTTGCTTTTGTCTTCTATTTTATTTAATAGTAACTGTAGGACCGGTTTTGGTTATGAAGTAATATATTTTAATATTTTGTTATTAGTATTTTATTGTGAAAATGTTACTTAACGCATATTCGTCTATCCCCTAGTCAGTTTTTCTCAAATCCATCGGACAGCTTCTGAAATTGTAACTATGGATGCTAAGTTACTATTTGAAATATCGACATACATGGTGTAAATTAATTTTGTGTAATTTAATTTTTAATTTGAAAGTTATTAAATTGATCCATGCACCTTTGGAATGACTATACGATATTGTAAAATTGAGAGACTGGAGCGAGAAATCGCAACGCTTATAAATGAGCTTTTGTTGTCATTATGCTGTCAATGAGTCGAAATGGAGCTTAATGATAATTTAATTGATACATTGTTCAAAAGATCCCATTAATTGGTAGTGAATGTTTTATATTTGCACCAGTTGCACCTAATAAATTTTTACTTATAATTTTTAATCACACCCATTATTTTTGATCTCAGAATTCTTATATTCTGGTAACATTAAAATTATCTTGGTTCACGTGTTAATATTTAAATAACGCTTGTTTAAAAGCTTACACATTAACACTGCATGAATTACAGTGTAATGCGTCCATTAGGAATTTCACGGAGAATGTGTCCTCAGTTGAAATAATTTTTAGGCGCGAATGCCCTTTTTACTTTTCTCAACGCGGAAATGCAAAGACATTTTTAAGAAATGGCCCCGTCAAGCCGGTTGTGTTATTTTAAACTGCATATAAAAAAAAAAACTCGTACTAAAATGTATGCGCAAACGAGATCCAACTTACCAGGCTTACATAAGCTGATGGAGTTCGCCCAGTCATACGAGTCGCAACTACAACCGAGCCTCATTAAACATATCGCCTACGCGCTCACTCGCACCACACGTCTAATATTAATTGCAACCCCATCTCTTTCTATTTAACATTTAAATTTAATATACACCAAATTGGAAGACGATTGTGATCACGCAGGTGTCTCCGATCAAATGATAAATTATATATTTTTATCATCAATTTGTCTGCACTTCGATTCCGAGCAAACGTGTCATGAATTCATTGCGCGGTTGATTGGATATGTCCGTCTCTCTCTGTCCCGAAAATTTACGCACACAAACAAAAAGTTCGTTCACACGTTAAAAATTTAAACAAAGAATTTGATTTTCGAAAAGCGTTTGGAAGTTGTTGATTCTATTCAAAGTCGGAAGTGACGATCGGGCTCACTAACGCAAGTGAGTTATCAACATTTCTCACGGTTAGTTTCCATCGGTGTGTGTCGAGTCCATCTTTGTTTCTCGGCTGGTGTTGGCGTGTATGCATGTTATCTGGCTGCGGCTGTGTGCGAGAGCTGAGAGCAATGAGACGCAAGCGCTTCCTAGGTTCGTTCAACTTTTAGCCCAGTAAACTCTGTGCGAGTGACTATACTTAGGTGTGTTGTGTAGCCAGTATCTATGGTGCACAATGGGGTAGGCTGCATAGTGGCGCGCATTTAATACCATGTTTACACTGTCCCTTTGTTCTGGACGCTTTATATTGCCATTTGCAATTCTATGTTGTTTAAACATTCGCTCGTTTGACTATAATAATGATTTCTCAGGAGAAAATGTATCTATTATTGGACACACATTGTAAATATCAGCTATTGACTTTAAATGAATTGCTTCCGGACATATTGTGCTTGCAGATCGAGCTTCATGTTTATTAGTTTGTCTTGGAAATATCTTTACATTTTTATTGGATACATAAAGCGATTAATTTCGATGATAGCAAAAGTAAGATACTTAGGAATTGACGGCTTGTTAGGCAACCTAATCAATCGAATCTTGAAGAGATAACGATTGATAGTTGTATAATGACTTACGATTAACTAGATAATCGATTAAGTTAGCCATGTTTATAGCGACTTTATCGATACATCTGTAATCATAATAATTCTCGTTCTGATTAGCATAGGACCTGGAGTGTTTTATTTACAGATTTACTGATTTGCTGATAAAAGAGTCAGTTTAATCTTAAAGCACGAGATTTATATAAAATTTTATTTATTAAAGAAAATATTAATTTTGCTTTTCCAAAAACAGCGGTATAGCGCGTCCACTGGAAATTACTACGCGCGCCCGGAAAGAACACTATAGCCTTCCTAAATAAATGGTCTATCTAACACTGAAACAATTTTTCACGTCGGTCTAGTGGTTACTGAGATTACCTCGTTAAAGCATACAAACGAACAAACAAACAAGCAAACTCTTCAGCTGTATAATATTAAGTATAGATAGATATATAGTAAAAACGTTGATAACAACATAAGTGTGAGTATATTTAAGTATAGCATAGTGTTCGTTATGCGCATGCGATTCAGATCACGTGCGCCAGCGTTTTGGAAACCAAACGATACATTAGAACCGAACGTTTTTTTTTAACTTTTTATAGAAATCGTAATTGATGCAAATTGTTTATAAGCTTAAGAGAATATAAAATACCAAATTATTTTAAGAATTCAGTTTTGGTAGCAAAAATAGTTTTTTTTTGCAGTTGTAGGCAGATTTAGGCAGTAAAGTGTTTATAGGAATATAGGGACTATTATTGTTATTACAATATTTTTCATATTAAAACATGAAAGAAACTGTCTGTCGCGCTTTCAGGCTCAAATTACTGAACCGAATTTAATGTATTCTTTTATACAGGGCTTTTTATCCAGCTGCAGTTAGTAGTTTCATCATTGAGGTGCTGCCGCGAGAAACAGCTAGTTTTAAATTAATTGCTAATTAATACTTAATATGTAACAGTTATAGGTACCTATTTATATTAAGTTCTGATCTAAGTTAATACTTGTAATTCAGCTTCATTTCTGCTTACTCCATTCGGAAAATACGTGATGTCACACAGAGTCATGGTATAATTATATCGTTGTTCACACATTCTTCACATAAATTGTCTTAGAAGCCAGACACGGCTAAAAAATAAATATTTATCTATTGTTTTACAATAAAAATAACATAAGTCAGATGATTACACAAAGAATGACATCGATGTATTTTTCAAACCGATTATTCGATTATTCCACTCGCTTTATAACTCGATACTAAAAAATCGATTATAAAAGTTAATAAATATATCGATTGTCGCATGACATGAGACGCCCATTCGTATTCTTAACGCGAATAGTTGGAATTAGGTAGATAGTGAAGTAAAAAATGCTTAATCTATTCGCAGCTGCGGAAGGAATATCGAATGATCTTGTTGTAATCGATTAGTTTTACGTGTTGGTTTCTTATGTTGGTAGCAATACTATAATTATACGTACCTACATGTAATTATGAGTCCTTTTAAAAAGTTATTTAAATATTTTTTTCAATTCGTCACCATAATCTTTCATCATAAAATTTTTGTTATTCTTTTTATCATTTTTGTAAATCAAAGACATATTCTTACTTAAATTCAAAATAATGCACACTTACAGACATTTTTAAGTTACGAAATACAGCGCCATCTGTTATCTAGTAGTGGTACTAGGGAGCTTAGGAATCTTCATTCTCACAGTGTCCGATGTTCGGGACAAGTAATAAAGCAACAATTAAATTGCTAACGCTAAAAGGAAAGCAATAACTTACTTAGTTTATTAGTTTTATCTTTATTCAAATTATAAATCGTTCACCTTTTATTCTGATTTGATGCTAAGTAGAAGGTATGGTTAGCACGTGGTTAAATATGAAAATTCTTTTGTGGTCCTACTTTTTTAATAATTTATATATATAAATTATAATAATCTATATACAGCATTTTTTCATGGCGTATCAATAAATTATTACGTGTTTATTTTAATACTATGAAAGCTCCCACATTTCTAATAAGTTTCTTATAATAACGTAGAACACACACAGGCAGATTAAAAATATCTATTGTACAATCGAAAAATAAAACAAAATTAATCCAAAATTTTTATAATTCCACCAAAACAAAAACACGATCGCCAAATATCGTTCGATCGCGAATAGAAAGGATCGATAGTAATTAGTACAGAATAGGGGTGTACGGGTCGACGACCGAACTTTTGGTGATCGGACGACACTCGAATCGATAATCGAACCGTCTAGACCATGTTTAGACGAATTTATTTTTAATACCAGATCAGTTTCCTGCCTTTAGGAGTACTTAAACACTATATTACAAGTTAATCGAGGGAAAACTCTACTAATTGATGGTTTTAGCGTCCGCTCAAATGATTTTATTAAGACTGACTGCCAGGATAGGCAATTTGAATAAAGAACAGGCTCATAATATAGAATTATTCTTATTAAATAAAAAATTATATGTGCCTGCTAAAAAAAGGAGGACGATTAAAAAGCATAGGTTGCCAGTTATATTGGAAATTATACCAAAAATGGCTTGCTCAAATGGTCTTATTTCGGTTTCACAATGCATTGTCATGTTTTCAGGCGTGAATTGACACATTTTTCTTCAACTATTTTTGGCATACATTTACCTAATTAATATAAGCAACACATGTTCATTAAAATTCATTACACTGAAGAACATTTTCTTTTACTGTTATATCATTATTTGCTTATGTTTCTGTTTCTACCGTTGTTTAAACTTTTCTCGTTTTTTCTTTTCATTAAAATTATAACAAGGATACCTTTGACGCATTTCGTTAGTAAATATAAAGGCACCTGTGTAATATCTCACGCTGACCCACCATATAATACGAACTAATTTCATAAAGATTTTTCTTGCGCCTTAGACTGACTTGGCACTAATAGAGACTCAATCATTTCCTTTAACTGGACACCCTGATAATTAGACATTTTTTGTTGTTGTTAATTACCAAAAGCAGTCATCCTCCATGGGAGGGGGCTAGGACGGCCGTTGAACTTCGCGAGCGCGAGATAAATCTCCCACAGAGAAAGGCTTAAATCACAACTTTCGACGCAAGAAAATTTCGACTCTAAAAACTGTTAATAGAGCTGATTTTTAGTCGCACACGGAAGCGGGATCATTGAGCTTTGTAGCAATTTATTTTGCAAATACGAAACGTCGGAAGCGCTTCTTTTAAATACATTCGAATTTCATCTTTATGTGGTTGTTCGAAGGTTGTATTTTTAATATCTAGTGAAAGTGGTAAGGTCGATTGTAGTGTCTTCCTGGTACATATCATATCAATTAAGCGTATTGGTTTGCTAATTTATTAAGTAATCAGGGCAGCTCACTCACGCACCTTTTATATCGCGTCGTTTGTAATAGTTATGAATTATTAAATGATAGTTATTGAGTATTAACACTTTCCTCTCAGGAAGGATGTAGGTAGTATTTTTAATTATTAAAGCTAATTATTATGGCGATATGTGGGAGATTTGTTAATTTTAATTAAATAGATGATAATATTAGTTGTTACTGAGGAAAAAAACCAATACGATCAATAATTGTCATAATTACTTTTAAACCAAATTCTAAATAAAGGAGGAGGTTCTCAATTTGACACGTTATTTTTTATTTCTGTTAGGATAATAGCCACCACGGCGGCTGTTATTAGATCACAACAAACATAGTGCACAAGCATGTGCGCAGACACAGGTGCACTGCCTATTCCCTTACTCTCGTAGCCCGATGGGAAGGGAATCCAACATCACTGGAGAGAGCTCAGATGCAGGATCGATATTAATGTGCTCTGCGATGCATGCATGTATCAATCAGCAACTTCCAGACTCCAAACTTAGTTAAATCTTCTAAGGCCCACCAAACGATCTCGGCTAGACCTGGGAATCAAATCCGAGACCACGTGCACAGCAATCGCACTATTCAGAAATTAGACAAATGATGCTGCAAAAAAAGTATAAAATATAAGATTATTATGATTTGTATAGTGTGTCACGAATAACAAAAATAAAATATAAATTACACTACTAACCACTGCTTTAACTTGTGTCGTATTCAAATTGATCAAAAAACATGAGTGATAAATAAAACATGGTAACTGCAACATTAGACTGTCAGATTTGACGCAAAATGCAGTACTCTGTATGACAATTGACGCAGTAACGGTAATGGCATGAAATCTTTGCACACGTGGAAAATAACGTGAAGATTTTATTATGAGATATTCGATTATCTATACTAATATTATAAAGAGGAAAACTTTGTTTGTTTGGTTGTAATGAATAGGCTCAAAAACTACTGGAGCGATTTTAAAAATTCTTTCACCATTCGAAAGCTACATTATCCACGAGTGACATAGGCTATATTTTATCCGGGTACCGGCAGTAATTCCCACGGGATGCGAGTGAAACCGCGGGAAAACGGCTTGTGTGATAATAATGATGGTAATGAATAATGCATTAATTGTTAATACGGTATTTGGCGTATAGTGGTAAAATCATGTCATATAATAAAATAATCTCTTTCTCCACATTTGTCTGTTCGCGATTACCTCGGAAAATACTTCATGGATTTTCAGCATAGGAGTCGTTTATGAGAAAATGTTTTGGTATAAGTATGTAACCTGCCTCGAGCGCAGCTGTCGAGTTTTCATGAGGTATGAAAAACCTACACGATTCGTGAAGGAATCACTGAAATACTGGGCTGAAAATCTGCTTCGTCGGTTTCTTTGCTTATACTGTGTCCAATATGATGGAACTAAATTGCTTCACGCTTTCGCCCACATCCCGTCGGAGCTACTTCAAGCACCTGGATAGGAAAAACCTAATTGAAAAAAATCTCTCTATTTCCTAAAGCTATGCTAACCAGTGATTTTTATTTCTGTAGTGCTACAGTTAAGGTGATTTTTCCTGAGATTAAATTAAGATAACAAATTAAAGGACATTACATGATGTTTACGAAATAGATACATATTGATGTTATTTAAAAGTTCTGTATGAATAATTCACAATTTAAAGAAAATGGCGTGCAAGTCTCTCATTCGCTCATTGAAATGAATGAAAGAAATCCCTAGAAAACTGGCACTCCCAATTCAAATAGGAGCAAGTCC
>NWSH02000081.1:1279407-1294360 GCA_002382865.2 Heliothis virescens | reverse complement strand
TTTGTATGAAAAACAAAGTTATTTTTTGTTATCGAGAAAAGTTTGTGTTTTGGCTAATTTTAGCTAATAGGTAAGTTTATTTTTCATAAATAATGGACCGGAACCCTTCATGTGCGAGTCCGACTCGCACTTGGCCGGTTTTTTTTTATTCGGCCAGATAATTATTTGCACCAGAATGCGAATAAAACTATGTTAATAGCTAAACACAAACAGATCATGGTGTAATCTTAGCACATGGTTCCATTATGGCTATAGGCCAAGGTTAGACTGGTGACGTCACTATGTGATGGCAGAAAACCCATGTGAATACATACGGGTTCTTGATGAGATTGAATTCTTTGGCTAGACACTGCCCTAATTACCATTTTCAATGGTGTTGTAAAGAAGACTAGAGGAAAATTTGGTTTTAATAACACGTTTAGTTAAGATAAGTGCCCAAAATGTGAAACGGTGGTCCACCCACGTCCCAAGGGAACTATTTCCCGCACACGGATAAATAGTAGCCAACATTCCTTCTCACGGACTAAACTATCTGTCTAGCGAATTTTATTTCAATTGGTCTGTTACTTTGGGTGTTACTTTCAAATTTGTCATATTAGAAGTTTTGTATCGGCTACTATGTATGATGGATCTATGATGTCCTTGAGTAGGACAGTCTACAATTTTCCCTGAAAGATGGTGATCACAACTATGTTGTAACTATTTAAAACTATTTGCAAGTCTCATGCGCTTATGTGTGGAAGGGAAATACCCAAGCATGACGTGCTGTGTAAAATTGTAGAAAGTAACATTGGAGTGCTCTTTATGGTTTAAGGACAAATCATCTTCCGTGATGTAGGTCAAGGTTTGTTTATGGTTCATTTTCCTAGATTTTGTTGTAAGATTCTTTTATCTTAGAGCTTCCTTGATTCTTGCTATTAAGATTTTATGATACCGTGTTTTAAGAATGCGCCGGGGTAATATAGTTACAGCTGGTCCAGTTCCACGCAGCAGAAATATGGGTCCTATTGAGAAGAAGTTTCATAGATTAGAATTTTCCCTGTTTTATGTGTCTACTCCTCTCTTTGGAGTTACCTTTATGTCCATTGTTACTTATGATATGATAAAGATGTAGAAGAAGACATGTTGCGCCTACATCAAATAATTCTCTCTGGAAGGTAATGGTATAGTTTCGATTATAATTATTAGATACTTTATATACATTGGTGGCAGTAAAAATCATAATGTTTCTTCAAGAAAAAGAAGACATTGATCATGTACTTCTTCACACATACACTTACACTTCGCTGGTACGAATTCATGGTATTAGCGTAGAAAAAGCTGAAAAAAGGAAGCACCTACACACTTTTTATACGTTACTTAATAACAACAATAAAAAAGCCATAGAAATAAAGTCTCTATCAGCAAAGAAGTAGGCAACATAAATAAATCGGAACCCAAAGATTTATACTTTTTTAAATATCTAAATCCACTACTGAGGTCGTTATGCCCAATGTTATTTTATAGTTTGGTATACATGACACATTAATAGGTTTTCTAACCTCCTTGGTGCCATTGGCAGAAATATTACACTTTAATACCCGCTCTGATT
This sequence comes from Heliothis virescens, assembly GCA_002382865.2. NCBI lineage: Eukaryota > Metazoa > Arthropoda > Insecta > Lepidoptera > Noctuidae > Heliothis > Heliothis virescens. Next base: position 1,292,769 of record NWSH02000081.1, on the reverse strand, counting down.
GGTCAGCTGTGTATTTGGCAAATATTGTCAAAAGTGCAAGTCATATGGCTAAGGAATAAGCTGATTATTGCAATTAATATGTAGAAGAAAGGAAGCAGCTACGAGCCGACTTACAAAAAATTTAGGAAACTTAATTTTGCTAAGCTTTACTTACCAATAGTATTGCTTATCATATCTCTGTATTCAGAAGTGACTATATTAGGACATAGCTAGACAGAATCTCAGACTTGCCAATATTGCACCGGACTTAAGAATGCCAGACTTGCAGAAGATAATTTATTCTATCACACTTACATTACACTCACCTGTTAACTTCTTTCCATTTGCGGTGGAATCAATCAGCTTCTAGTCCAACCAGATGAAGCTCAGTACCACCATTTTACACAGAGCGACTGCCTGATGCAACCCAGTTACAAGAGAGAACAAGTGCCTACATAAAATTGCATCTATGTGTACAATTTTATTTCAACCCTTTACCATTTTTTTAACTATTATGTCAGACGCAGAAAGTTATGTGCCAGTCTTTAAACAGAACATTATCATAATCTAGATTATGTCATGGGATTACTAGAACTTGAATAATCGCATTTCACTCGAGGTCATCATTGCGTATGCGTGCAGCTACCGGCCAATCAGCGTTTAGCAAGCGACGCACGTTCGGCCGTCATTGGCTATGCTGCCCGGTCCCTGTGCACTTGCGCATAGTTACCGACTTTGTAGGAGCACTATGATTGTCCTACTGTCTTCGTAGTACTTTCTCTATTAATTAATTAATTTAAATCCATTAAATTAATTTCGAAGTTATTATTTTTCCAAAACTCAAATGGCGTCGTAGTCGCGTGGTCGTGTTTTCGTCATGAAAGTAAAATCTAGTCGTGAAACGGCTAGTCCATGTTGTTTGTTTGTCTGAAATCTGAAAAACAAATGCTCGTACTGTTTGCTTTAGAAGTGACAAGAATTGCGCACTTTCAAATGAACTGCGCAGATGTTGCGAAAATTTTAATCCAAAATTAATGTCCAAAATAATGATAGAAATGGGTGGTAACAGCAAAGAGAAGAAGAAGAAAATAGGCATATTAAAACTAATAAATAGTAGAATTGATTTGCTATAACTTTTCATAAGGCATCATTTAACCTTAAAATAAGTCTAATCTGCGTCGTGGACCAGAGCACTGTCTGTTAGCAATACTTTTTTACTAATCTTCACATTGAAACACCTTTATAATATCGAAGTTTCCTTCACTCTCAAAAGACAGCACTACTTACAAGACCACATGGAAACTAGCATAAGAAACAAATGCAACCGCTTTCTCTTCAAACAATTGGAAGCAGCATCTTCATATTTACAAACTTCACAATGCCAAGTGCAGTCCCCACGCCAATATTTATCTAGGCCATAAGTCTGAGGCCCATACAGAGTGCAGGCAGACTATTTACAGGCTAGCAAGTTTGTATGAAGATATATCGGGTAATGCCGCCATTGGCAATCAGCTGAGGTCTTGGTGCTTCATAGCTACCCTACGTGGTACAGGTCAATGGTGCAGTGGACTAAGTCGCGTCCGCTTGTCGGCACCACGCCAACTGCTAATGTATAAGGCACAGAGTAGCTTTGCAAATCAGAGGTTGATTACTTAGAAGTTTTGATGAGGTGAATGAAAATTAGGAATATGGGTACTGGCTGGTTAGAAATTATGGGTGGTTAAGATTTGATTATGTTTATCGAGGGAGGAGATTGTGGGCTGGATAAACTAGTAGCTATTGTGGACAGTTCTCAAATGCTGCCCTTATTAAACTTCTCTTAAATCGTCTAGAAATGGCTTTCAAATATTAAGGGCTGGTACAAATACTGTCCTTGCAAGTACTTAAAGTTGCTTACCAACAATATTCAAATAAGCGAATTTCTCTGTATGAAACTACTCTATGTCATATGAGCTATCCCGATCACGCGTGTGCATAGTAAAAGTACTTTCGTTCGGGGCCGCATTGTCATTCATGTTGGTTTTATCGCAGTGACGGACAAACTATTTGTTTTCAGTCACCGCCTTCTTTAGAATCGACAATGTTGTCGATGCTTGATTGGTTTTAGAAGGCTCTTTAGTTTTATGTCGTCCTGGTACTTTCTTTAAGGGTGGGCTGAGGCTATTTGGGAAAACGTGTTAGAAAAGTTATAACATTACGAGAATTTCAAATAATAAATTATCTGGGTTTAAAGCGTATTGATATATTTTTCTGTAAGAAATGCAGCTATCAACGTACGGATAACTCCATTTTTGGATATTATGACACCGAAAACTTATTACATTAATTGGGATTAAGCTATTCATATAATAAATAAAAACTTTGTATTCACGTCGATAAGACATTGTTGATTAATAACAGCAATTTCAAATTCGTTTTCAAATTTAATGTCCTTTTGACATTATTATGTATTCTATTCAGTTGCCACGGTCTTAAATAATAAGTTTTATGAAAATTTCATGAATTCGTACTTAGAATTCACGACGTAATTGTTCAGTATTCAACAAACTTCTGCATAAAATCAACGTTATGCAAACCATAACACATTTGATACAGGGATTTTCGGAAATTACGTAAGTGGAAACAGAAAAAATGCAAAAACGAAAGATGTTTTAAATCTTTTTGAATTCAAGATTTGTTTCGAAACGAATAAATGTATGAAATAATGCGTAGTTCAAGGGGATATATTTTAATATGCAGATTTAAAGAGGGAGGGTATCTTTATTTACAATTTTAATCAATCAAATGACGTTGTTACTGTATTTTAAAGTTTCCGTTGAGTATTTTTCTGTTTCTGCTGTACTGAAATGGTTCTCTATAATTCTTCAGGTTGGCTACTTTATGAAATTTTCATTGTTTTGTACGAGGAAAATAAAAATGAGTTTTCGAAAAAATGCGTATCGATTTCTTCAGACTACTTTTAATATCATACATGATAAAATCGTCATTGGGATTTCATTATTTTTTTTGATAAATTGCACCTTAACTAGTGGTCATAAAACTTATTTCTAATTTGTAATCTTTACTTGAAATTTACTTCTTATGCCGATATACTCTACCGGTTAAATAATCCACAAACTTTTGTTTATGTTTTTTTTGGATAAACACATGTAAGATCGTTCTGGACTTTTTCCGTTCAAAAACCGTACATTTCCGAATAACTTTACACATCTGAATTATTCTTCTTGTAATAAATAAATATGGCGGACGGAATCTCTCAATAACTTAAAACGTTTTGTTATACGGTTTAACTCAATCAATGATTCAATGCAACAAGCAATGTTAGATTAAATTACATTAACGTTTTCATCCATGTAAAATTTAATACTGAAAAAAAAACGGAAAATATAAAAAGTCTGCAAGATAGGCTCGACAAATCCTATAGAATAAGTTTATTTCTCTGTTAGTAAAATTAAATATAATTTCCAACGTTTCTAAATATAAACACAAAATGTATAAAGACTTCACTCAGTACACAAACGTGTGAATTTTATTAACGCAGTAAAAACAAAAGAAAATCCAGATTCTTTCCTGGCCATCTCCATCAATAATGTTCTAATTGTAATTGAACGCATATTACCACGCTAGTCTACTAGGAATTCTGCACAGTACGCCGCAAAGAATGTCACAATACAAACATAAATATATGCTTCCTTTACCATACGTAACTTCACGCTAGCACTCGTAATGGGGTTAGCAGAATTGTAATTAGTGTTCACGCATTCAGAAATATTTGTTTATATAGCACGAAGTTAACGAAAGCCGTAATATTTTTGAGATGTAGGCGTCCGGGACGAGGCGAGGGATACCAGTAGCCACTAAAAGTTTGGTAAGTTTCCTTATTTTGGTTTAAGAGATATTGTAGGGGCTACTGGTGAAAACGTCCCAGTTCTAGTAAGTAGTTCTAGGTCCCAGCTGTAGGTTAGGTTACGTTAGCAACATAGGTAGGACGTGATGTTGCTGAAGGAATCTGCGGAACGGAAGAGGGTGATCTCGATTCCCTTCCCCGACCGCAGAAGGCACACCGGGCGCAGGAGAAGGGCATTCAACGCCCTTTTCAGGGCCTGCAGAAGAATCTGGATTCCCACGGCCCCGCGCGCTCGTGCAAAGATAGACACCGGGATGGTTTTAGCCGGTAAAAATCCGGCACGCCCCTCCGCCTTTCCCCAGGCTGAGATTGTCCATGAGGATTTCCCCTGTAAAAAAAAAAGTTTAGCTGTAGGTTAGCTTCAACAGATCACTGAGCAACCGTGTTCAATAGTAATCAAGTCATACAAATATAATTCTTACAGCTAAAAATAGACAAGTGAAACTCGCGAACTGTTAAAATTGTATGTTGCACAGTATATTATATTAAGATCGTAACATAGGAAAGTCCGTTAACTAACTATCATGATATATGTGACCATAATTACACGGTGGGGCTTCTGATGGATGATTTGAGCCGTTAAACTGAATTAACGATACCTCTAGTATCAGGTGATTTTAGAGGGGCATCGCGGTTTGTAATAGTTAATATGATTTTTTGGACCATCTTCAGATACTTGGTATTTTGAACCTTGGCGTTTAGTGATATTGTTGTGTGTCGTGTTTTGAAAGGCAAGTTAAAGGTGAGTCCCGGCAGTCATTTGAACGCCTTTAGTCAGAGGTCAGAAAGTCTGACTACCAGTCTTATTAAGATGTATCGGGTTGCCTGGGTAACTAGGTTGTAGCAGTCAGATAGGTAGTCGCTTGATGTAAAACACTGGTTCCCAGCTGCATTTGGTTAGAGTGGAAGCAGATTCGAGATACATCTTCGTATCTATTCTAAACTCCTTTGTCTGTACTTCTATACTAATATAATAAAGAGAAAACAATTTTTTGTTTGTTTGTTCACACCCTTAAGGCTTCGAAACTACTGACCTAATTTGAAAAATCTTTCACTATTGGAAAGCTTAGACTATTCCCAAGTAACAAAGGCTATATTTTGTCCGGGAGGGCAGTCGAATCCGCGAGAAAACAACTAGTTTTTATAATAAGTTTTTACAATCTAGTGTTGATAGAAACATGGTGTATATAGTTACGTAACAACAATTTCCAAGTTATTTGCCGCGAATTCGAAACATTCGGTTAGGTTACTTTGTGGCTTCTTAACCTGACTCGTTGGCTAATCTTATTAAAGTAATGTTAATGTATTTACTTTTCCTGTTGCCGTAATAGATTGCTTTGTTGCCGTGTGGTGGATACAATGGTGGATTATTGTTTAAAGAAAATCTGCTTTTTAAAAATTGTGGTTTGTTAGATAAATGAAGGATTGTTTTCAGTTAACTAAAGTTTTAGGAATATTAAGGAATGAAATGAGAGTTTGTTTGCTTATAATGATGAGAAATGGTATGTAGTGAGGAGAGTTTTTGACTGCCTCGTTGGTCTAGTGGTCGCATAGCCGACTACTGTGCACGAGGTCTCGGGTTCGATTCCCGGGACGGGCCGAAATCGCTTTGTGGGTTTTAGAAACTTTCACAAAGCAGCCCGGAGTTGGAAGTTGGTGATTGATTCACCCGTGCATCGGAGAGCATGTTAATGTCGGTCCTGCGCCTGATCTCTCTCCGGTCGTGTCGGACTTTCCGTCCCATGGGGTTATGAGAGTGAGGGAATAGGGAGTGGACCTGTGTCTGCGCAAATGCTTGTGGACTATAATATATCCTGCGCAGCTGGCTGATCTCCTTATATGAGAACGGCCGCCGTTGCCGACAATCGGCTAGGACGCCATTAGTGAGGAGAGGTCCTGAAGACTGATATAGTGTAATTAATTTTTATTCCGGTGCTTTAAGTGGTTTCTGAATCTGAAAAGTGGGTGAAAATAATTGTAAAAAAATAAAATAATATAATTCACATTAAGTAGGTGGTATAAATTAAGTCATTAAGTAGTTATTTATAGAAATTAAGATATTAATATAATACGTTTTGCGGAATGTCCAACACTAAATACTTGTTTTTGACATTTGGAGACAAATGAGCTGTAATCGGATGCTGCTAATTTACTAATTTAATTTATTTGCATAAGTTGATAAAGTGAGCGAAATGATAATTTATTACGTTTTGTGGTAATTTCATATTTTATGCACGTCATTTTACACGCTTTTACATTTAGGGTTGCTGTTGATATTTGTCGGAAACTTATTGTAATATTTGTTTTTATTTCGGAGTGACAGCAGGACAAATTTCTTTTACACCGACAATTTGATGGGGCTTACGTTTAGCATTGGACGGCAATTTGCTTATATGATGATGATGATGGTGACTCAGTATTGAAGGTTCTGGGAAGCTAAGCTGTATTTTTTTTCTAACATTGCATAATCTTTTAAATATGAAGGAAACTTTTAATTTTTTTGTAGTATTTTACTTATTTAATAGTATTTTTATAGTAGGGTAAGTAACCAAATGTGCGGTACAAGTTTCTAACCACTTTGTCACTTGTTACCTCAGTGTCTAGTGAGTGTCTATTGTGCCCCTTGACACGTGTCTCGGTGTACTGCGGAACTCCGTGTCCATGCGTGTATTCTGTCAAGTCTAGTACACAGTTGAATATATACGGTATTGTATTCTTTACATGTGTTGAACGTATACATAATGGAAACCTAAAAGGGGGTTAAAATTCTTTACAAAGAATTCGTAAATCAACATATAAAAATACAATTAATAGCTAAAAATAATTTCGAAGTGTCAAACTTAACGAGGCTGACATAGAGAAGTAGCATTCAAGCCTCGAAAAATAAAAGATTTAAAAAATCCTTGATCTTGGAAAATACGGTGTTCCTAAGAAATGTCCAGCTTTTTACTTTTCCAATTCCTTGACTATTAAAACCCCCGGATTTTTCGATGTTTGCATGCCAGGTAAACAGCTGGCCCGATTGCTGGCTGAAACTATTTTGAAAGTAATCGTGAATATAACCAGATAAGCAAACCTACTAAGGTTTAACACCAGTCGGATACCTGATCGTTGTAATGTGTGTGTACTACCATTCATGTGCACACTGATTTATGAGACCGATCACACTATCGGCCGACTAAAGTTTGCGTTAAAACAATAGCCTTAAAGTATCAGGGGCCATCTCGATACTTCATTAAAGGTCAGTGATTCCGATGGTAACAGCTAGTTTGTTTGAATCAAATCCTAGGAATAATTACGGGTATAATTATAACTGAGCCGCGTTAGACAGACAATGTGTTTCCTATTCTCATTACATAAATACTATTCATTAGCGGACGGCTCTCTAGGGTTGCCAAACAAATATTACGAAAATTTTACCTATCTGGCAGTGTAAGCACAGTTGTGAATATTAATGGTATGACTTTTGTGTTTAGTCGTTCGATATTAAAGGAAAAGTTTTGAAAGAAGATTTAGCAGATTTTTGGTACACATATATATTCTAGAGCTTGAGAAAGGAAATGTGCTATTTTTTATCCGGCTATGGGAAGTGGTTGCCTTCGGTCGCATATGGAACCGTGTGGAAGAGCAACTACCTAATAGTTTTGTTTTTTATATAAGAAATATTTGGTTATAGAACATTACTTACTGTATGATCTTTTTTAAGGAAATATTTATAAAGAAGAGGGGAATTTTATTCACCATTTAGGCACCTTAGCTAATATGTTCATGAGTATTTTTAGATTTTCCAAGAAAATCACAATTTTTACGTGCACAATTTGACATAATAATAATTATAATTATGCTCGTAATACAAGTTCTCCTGCGTTTCCAAATTTTCAATTTTTCGACTCAATTTTCCAGTCTAGTCTATTTAGTTTTATCTTGAAAGCTACATTCACAAACACATATATGCACTATATAATTAGAGATTTACACAAATCAGATGAATATTTCTAATGCTCCCAGCATCCCTATACATATAAGAAACTTGTCAAAAAATAAAATGAAAATTAGTAAGAAGGGCTAAAATACATTTTCCCAGCANCTTTGTTGCCGTGTGGTGGATACAATGGTGGATTATTGTTTAAAGAAAATCTGCTTTTTAAAAATTGTGGTTTGTTAGATAAATGAAGGATTGTTTTCAGTTAACTAAAGTTTTAGGAATATTAAGGAATGAAATGAGAGTTTGTTTGCTTATAATGATGAGAAATGGTATGTAGTGAGGAGAGTTTTTGACTGCCTCGTTGGTCTAGTGGTCGCATAGCCGACTACTGTGCACGAGGTCTCGGGTTCGATTCCCGGGACGGGCCGAAATCGCTTTGTGGGTTTTAGAAACTTTCACAAAGCAGCCCGGAGTTGGAAGTTGGTGATTGATTCACCCGTGCATCGGAGAGCATGTTAATGTCGGTCCTGCGCCTGATCTCTCTCCGGTCGTGTCGGACTTTCCGTCCCATGGGGTTATGAGAGTGAGGGAATAGGGAGTGGACCTGTGTCTGCGCAAATGCTTGTGGACTATAATATATCCTGCGCAGCTGGCTGATCTCCTTATATGAGAACGGCCGCCGTTGCCGACAATCGGCTAGGACGCCATTAGTGAGGAGAGGTCCTGAAGACTGATATAGTGTAATTAATTTTTATTCCGGTGCTTTAAGTGGTTTCTGAATCTGAAAAGTGGGTGAAAATAATTGTAAAAAAATAAAATAATATAATTCACATTAAGTAGGTGGTATAAATTAAGTCATTAAGTAGTTATTTATAGAAATTAAGATATTAATATAATACGTTTTGCGGAATGTCCAACACTAAATACTTGTTTTTGACATTTGGAGACAAATGAGCTGTAATCGGATGCTGCTAATTTACTAATTTAATTTATTTGCATAAGTTGATAAAGTGAGCGAAATGATAATTTATTACGTTTTGTGGTAATTTCATATTTTATGCACGTCATTTTACACGCTTTTACATTTAGGGTTGCTGTTGATATTTGTCGGAAACTTATTGTAATATTTGTTTTTATTTCGGAGTGACAGCAGGACAAATTTCTTTTACACCGACAATTTGATGGGGCTTACGTTTAGCATTGGACGGCAATTTGCTTATATGATGATGATGATGGTGACTCAGTATTGAAGGTTCTGGGAAGCTAAGCTGTATTTTTTTTCTAACATTGCATAATCTTTTAAATATGAAGGAAACTTTTAATTTTTTTGTAGTATTTTACTTATTTAATAGTATTTTTATAGTAGGGTAAGTAACCAAATGTGCGGTACAAGTTTCTAACCACTTTGTCACTTGTTACCTCAGTGTCTAGTGAGTGTCTATTGTGCCCCTTGACACGTGTCTCGGTGTACTGCGGAACTCCGTGTCCATGCGTGTAATCTGTTAATCCTCGTACATAGTTGAACATATAGGTACAGTAGGTATGTATTATTACATGTGTTGAACGTATACATAATGGAAACCTAAAAGGGGTTAAAAATCCTATTATAATATAACTATTTTGAAAGTAATCGTGAATATGACCGAATAGGAAAACCTACTAAGGTTTGACACCGGTCGGAAATCTGTTCGTTTTAATATGTGAGCACTACCATCCCATTAGCACACTTATGTATGAGCCTAATCAAACTATCGTTCCACTAAAAGTTTGCGTTAAAACAATAGCCTTAAAGTATCAGGGGCCATCTTGATACTTAATTAGTATTATAAAGGTCAGTGATTCCAATGGTAACAGCTAGTTTGTTTGAATCAAATCCTAGGAATAATTATGGGTATAATTATAATTGAGCCGCGTTAGACAGACAATGTGTTTCCTATTCTCATTACATAAATACTATTCATTAGCGGACGGCTCTCTAGGGTTGCCGATCAAATGTTACGAAAATTTTACCTATCTGTCAGTATGAGCATAGTTGTGAAAATTAATGGTAAGAATTTTCTTTTTAACGTTTAGTCGTCCGTAAATTTCCGTTCATATTAAACGGAAATTCTACTAATAAAATACGGGTAAATCCATACTAATATTATAAATGCGATACTAACTGAAGTATCAGTCTGTTCCGTTTTGAAGTCAAAACTGCTGAACCGATTTAATTGATTTTTACTATTCTAAAGCCTGAGAGAGAAAATTAGCTACATTTATCCGGGCGTGGGAAGTACTAGATAATATTTTTGATTTAATGGAAGCCAGTCTTTGCTCAGAACATTTATTTTTGTAGATAAGGAATATTTTGTAATAGACCATTACTTTGTGTCTGTGTGATCTTCTTTGAGGAAATGTTCATGAAGAAGGGAATTTTATTCACCATTTAGTCACCTTAGCTGATATGTTCATGGGTATTTTTAGATTTCCTTAGAAAATCATCATTTATTCGTACAATTTGACATAATAATTATTAGAAGTATGCTATTAATACAAGTTCTTCTGAAATGTGTTAATACACACTGGCGTTTCCATATTTAAATTTTTTCGACTCAATTTTCCTGTCTATTTAGTTTTATCTTGAAAACTAAACTCACTAACACATATTCACAATAGAATGTGAGATTTACACAAATAAGATGAATATTTATCTTATGCTCCCAGCATTCTTATACTGATTAGAAACTCGCTAAAAAATAAAATGAAAATCAAATGGCTAAAATACCTTTTCCGCAACTTTAATATGGGATTTGATATAATGATGAACATTCCGAACACACCATAACTGCTAACCATAGGAACCTAAAATGTATAGGTAGGTATAGTTTATAGCTCCTATGTGTAGGTATACAGTAGGTACAGACGACAGCAGATCACCTATCCAAATCTGTCAAATTTCACCAATCGACCTTCCACTATTGTGATAGGGTTGAAAATCTATTGCAGAAATTTGATAGATTGTGGTAACTTGGTGTGATAGCTTCTGTACTTCGTAGGCTTATCTGAAAGTGACAGTAGTGACGATTTACAATTGTTTTTTTTATAGGTTCAAGTTGAGTAATAAGACTAGCCAAAAAAAGTTGAGTAACGATGATCGGCTCATGATGTCATCGTTACAGGTGGATGCTGTAGACATGATCTCATATTGGCTTCTTAGGTTTGACGCGACAGCACGTGGCAAGGTCATTGAACTTTTACTTTTTCAGCAGTGCTTGTACTAAATAAAATATGAACTACAATGGAATTGCAGCAAGATGTTTTCCTTATTGAAATTATCGGGGTGTAGATTTTTGGAATATTCAATTTTGGGTAGTTAAATTAGGATAGAGAAGGGGTCTTCAGGTGCCTCGAGCTGAAATATAAGTAGATGACGATATTTATTAATCAAGTCGTTCGGTGCTACACCTTTGAGAGAAAATGAATGCAAAGGGATGCAGCGTAGGCATTTGCAGAGCCCTCTGAGACAAATTTTACTCGAAGCAGCTAAGCTTACCTAACTCATTTTAGCATTTACAATTAAAGGATGTCCTATATAGCATCTGAGTTTTATTCTACGTATGTTTCCTAGGCTAGGCAAATAAAACCCCAGCGCAGTGCCAACCCTGCATCTGCCGTCGGATGGCAGTGATTCAGTGCTGTGTTCCCTATGTTTTTGCGAGCAGCCGGGGTGTTGAGCTCGCCACGTGCTCCCGGGCATCGAACCCGGCACACATCTCCTAAAGGAATACTATGCGCTTGAGTATGGTAGACGGAGTTGACGACCGCCATTCAAAGGGTTATTTTGTTTGATTAGTGGTTGAGTGTATGGTTTTATATGATGGTTATGTTAAAGGCGAATTTTTTTTGGGATTTTCGTCATGTAAACCTGAATATGTTATATTTTTATAAATTATCTAAATGTTACGCTGAAAGCATTCGCTTTGAAGCATATTCTTCTCCATCATAGCAAAAAATAATTGACGGTTATTATGTCCAACCAGTCAGAAACGAATCATTCGCCTAAATCTTTCCCTAAATCAATCACTTTCAATTCTTGTAAGTATATTTTTGTAAATCACGTGTACATTAATTCTTGTATAAAGTTAAAGAGCATTACGGACGTCAACAGGCACACCTACCCTACAGAAAAGTAGGAAAAGCACATTCTAACGTTTGTTTTTATAAATAAACATTACACATAAGGCATGGGGCCCGTCAACTTCGAATTAAGAGCGTCCAAGAGACCATAGTGACCACATAGTACCTTTTTTATAAACTCTATGGACATTCTATGTGCTGAGGGTATGTGCATTAGAATACCAACGAGTTTAATGTTAATTAAAATTAGTGATTAATTACGTTGTGTTGTGTGATGTATGACTATGGGTGTAGGTTTGGAGAATTCTTTTTTGGTATTTGGCAACATAATAACAGGGTTAATTCCTTGGTTAGTCTGCCTTTTTATAAAGGGATTAATATTTTTCTTACGTGTGTTATAAAAAAATGATTCAAAATGTTTTAACATAATATTTGTTAGGGCAATGACTATTTTATTTAAGTATACCTATGACTTCTACATTAAATGATAGGCGGAATTCCTTATAAATATTTACACAAACCGGCTAAACCATATCAAATAAAACAGGTGTAGAATTTTACTATAAATAATTAAAACAAAACCCAAAATCCATTTAAGAACAACAAAATAATAACCAAAAACATTTTCCCGCGCACAAACATAAACAAACGAGCACGTGGTCGACCATAGACATTAAACTCGGCGCGAACTTTTTACGCTGCGGTCATTGACCCGCAAGTAATACGGCGATATCGCATCGGCTCTGATATATTATCTACAAAGACTATAAAACCACTTGACTGCGCATATAGTGCCCCCGCGCTCGCCAAACATTAGAGTTTTCACGCTTATATAGGCTATGATCCTAGTAAGAATCTTTAGTTGTGACCAAGTCTATGACCTCTGCACACGCAAAATTATTACGGGTTTTATTTGGTTGATAAAATACAAAAATGCCATCATGCGCGTTGAAATGGTGTGGGAAACATTCCAGGACATCTAGTTACAAAAAGTGTGGCATAACTTTTCATAGATAAGTAAACAATACCAAAATTTGCGTTTGATTTAATTAGATTACGAAATTCCCCAGGGGTCTATTTAAAATGGTGGTTGGTGAACCGCGCGCCCGCTCGTTGATGTCTTTTGGGAAAGTCCCTTTCTTTCATTAAGAAATTGTAATGCGTTTATCTCTTTCTTGCCCTTTGTATTCCTATCGAAGAAATTTGTGCTGCTATCTTTATGGATGAAGTCGATATCGACAATTATAAATATGAAATAGAATCAACAAATCATTTGATTGAATTGGCGAGATGCATCATTCAGAAATATGTAGACGCTCGATTTTCATCATTTACAAAAAACGATCAGAACCCTTAAACACTACGAAAAACGTATACCAAATTAATCCATTTTAAAAATTAATAATTTTCTTATACAGTTGTATTTTTTTAA
>NWSH02000081.1:1238666-1249279 GCA_002382865.2 Heliothis virescens | reverse complement strand
AACAAGGTTTTTGATAATCTGTGAGTCATCTGTGACGTTAAAACAGTCATAGAGATGTAATTAAGGGGTTTTTGAAACAAAAGCTATTTAATCTGTCTAATTATATCCTAAGACTAGCTTCCACCAGCGGTTTCACCCGTGGGAACTACTGCGCGCACCCGCACAAAAAGCAGCCTATAACCTTCCTCGATAAATGGCNCTACTTTCGTAACAAGGTTTTTGATAATCTGTGAGTCATCTGTGACGTTAAAACAGTCATAGAGATGTAATTAAGGGGTTTTTGAAACAAAAGCTATTTAATCTGTCTAATTATATCCTAAGACTAGCTTCCACCAGCGGTTTCACCCGTGGGAACTACTGCGCGCACCCGCACAAAAAGCAGCCTATAACCTTCCTCGATAAATGGCCTATCTAACACTAAAAGAATTTTTCAAATCGGACCAGTAGATCCTGAGATTAGCGCGTTCAAACAAACAAACAAACAAACATACAAACAAACAGACAAACTCTTCAGCTTTATAATATTATTAGTATAGATAGAAATTAGAGCCCCGAACACAGCGGACTAAACTGTCGGCCGATCTTAAGCTGACCCGATGGTTGGTTGACAGGTTATATTAAAAATCATTGCTGTCATGTGTGCACTAACATTCATCTTCACACTAGAGCTTGATCAAACTATCAGCTGAGCAAAGGTTTGCAGTGTGTGGAGGCTAATCGGATGAAGTTCAGTTGAGTATCAGTATATTACAAGAAGCGACTGCCCATCAAACCTCCTCAACCCAGTAACCTAGCAACATGATTCCCCTTCGTAAGACTGTTTGGGAGATTTTCTGGTTAGTAACTCGTATACAGTTGACATACCTACCTTAAAATTCACGAGTACCTACAGAATTAAATGATGAATTAATTATTAATGAATTTGTCATTTCATTAATTCATTCATTTCAGCGGTATGGGAAAATAAACAACCATGTTTTGTAATGGGTTTCACGTCAGCAATGACCCTCATTTCACTAAAGTCATGTAAAATGTTGTTTTCATGTTTTTGAAATCCATTGACGTGTTTCATTTCTTTCCTTATTTGTGAAAATGAAAGCAGGTCTAGGGGAATTTGATTTAAATTGTATAATACCTATAACCAAAATCATATTCAGTTTACTACTGAAAATACTGGTGGAATTAATCGAAGGAGCGGGAAATGTGAAGAAGAAATGGAGAGACCTTTACTGAACGCCTGTGCCGGACTGGGAACAAAAAAACAACCTAAAGGCTAAGCAAATATGTATGCTACATCCAGTTTCTTCTAACCCTTTAAAGTCGATCTAAATTGAAATATGCTTCTTCTAATTTTGCTACCAATACCCCGTCCACTGACTGTCTCATATATTGTCAATTCTAGGAACATTACATGATCATTAATCCCTTCGTGGTTCAGCAGTCAACCTACAAGTAAGTACATGACTACATATAATTTTTTTCAACTGTACTATGCACAGTACAACATAATCATGTAGCCATTACACCATTACACTAGCTCCTAACTCATAGACTAAACTCCAAACAAAGGAGGGGTCGCTCAAGTTCAAATGGATCTTTCTAGAATATACCACCGGTGGCCAATCTGGTCGTTGACCAGCTCTCTGACCCAGATTGGAGCTACTCCGGTCTCCACGCACACATGCAAACATTATTTTGGCTAAATTAATAACTGTCACAAGGCATTAGTGAGAAATTCCTCTTTGAAATTGGTGTTCAGGAAATATGACGGTTATTTAAATGAAGGGCTAAATTGGCGGTTTTTCGGAAGATATATTGTGTCATTTTTCAAAGTTTTTTTTAAAAGAATACAATTGTTTTTGAACATAAATAAGTTTAATTTAATGTAAACTATATTTTGATAAAAAAGATGGGAAAATCTGTTACGACTACCCTCTTCCACAGCACACAATATTCATGCAATAATTGTAGATTTCTTAAAACAATCTACAACTCTCGGATGGAAAGCTGCGATTTCGACCACATGTCTCAAGATTAGTATGTACTTAAACACATGATCAGTTCAAGTGCATTGGCACATAATTCGTACATCAACAAGGTTAAGCTTTCGCCGCATCAAATAGTCGATTCCCTAACTTTCTACGAGTTCCGAAGTTCCGATGAAAGTGGTCTCACACTTGTCGAGTCGCGAATAGCGACCGCGAGGCACTGATGCAGCGGCCGGACACCGAATTCATGCTTCGAAATTTAAAATGTTTTTATTTTTCTGTATTTTTATGGGTACAGTTGAAGGCAGTTTTAGTATTTTGTTTATAAATTGACCTCCATGATTGGTTTGTAACCCACAAAAATAAAGAATTTGTAAACTGCGTAAAATGTTTTTAGAGATAGTTTTGGAAAGCTATTTGTTTTTGTGATAGAGGCCTACATTTTTACGTTTTCTAGTTCCCCTGTTTTTTTTTGTTTTTTACAATAAACATGCAATAAACTCTCTCTGAAACAAAGGAAAACTTTTCCACACGGCCCGCTAAACCTTCGCGAGATCTCAATTAAGTGTGAATCATGAATCAGAAACAGATTCGTCATTATTATAAGAAAGATTTATCTGAAGTAAAAATATACTCAAATTGTGTGTTTGTAAATCTTATCTAATAATTTTGAAAGAAGGGAGTTCTACACACTGTTGCCATCAAATAAAAATAAACTCGAGTTTTTGTCTTGACTTGTTCAAAATCTAGGTTTCCACCTAAAAATACAATTCACGGCTACTTAGACAATAACCTTATTGTGCGTAATTTGGGAACAATTGAATAGTACTTATAGGACGTTATATTTAAAAAGGTACATCGTACTACCCTGAACTTGTACATTTTTAATTACGCGCATGGATTATTCAAATTAAGAACATTCTGAGAAAATTTTGAGTTTGGAACCTTATTTTGAACGTTACATTTTGAATTTCGAGCGCAAATTCGGCCAGTAATGATAGCAGTGTAATCGGCGGCGATGAGTCAACGGCCGGTGAAATGACTGCGTGGTTCGTTCACCTTTCACCCAATTTGCCTAAATACACACCGACCGAAAATAGTTGGCATTGTATCGCGACCAATGCCATATAATAAGTGTGTGCATTACAAATTGTCAGCATTAAATCTGTAGTACGATACATACTTGTTGAGTAGGCTTAAATTTTTTGGTTATAGAAATTTTCCATAGAGTTTTTGTGCTGTATGAGTGTCAGACAATGACGTATAACAAGATGTCATTATTGTCTATGAAAATGATGTGCAAAAGAATTTGGTTTGATATTACCAGATTAATGAAATACCTTAATATTTTTTACAATAAAGATATGTTTTTATTTAAAAAAATTGGAGAAAATATCTCTCTTATGAAGAGGGGTATAAACTTCAAGCCAAAATAATGAAAAAAAAAATCTGAACATTTTCAAACTGTTCAGATCTGACTGATCATCACGTGACGCACGAAAATGCGTTTTATGTTGACTTCATTGCTTATATTGGCTGTGTAAACTATGTTTCAGTAACCTGGAAAAGTTTGGCATATAAAACACAATATTTGACTAGATAATTTGACACAAACGACGACTTTTATCGATGTTTGTATTCTCTCTGGCCGTAAAACAAATACAGGGGTCTGATGGTCTGATAGTATGATAAAAGCATCGTACTGTGTGATTTTCGTCATATTGGGAAATATATCGTTTATGAATGAGCGTGGTTCACGTAACGGCCGCGTCGCGTGCCCACACGTCACATCGACGATCAATAAACGAGGCTTATCGTAACGGCGATCTCATCTTGCACAGCATTTTAATGCCGCATAAAACCTAACTGTCTGTCCAAAATAAATACCAGCAAAATGTGAAGGTAGGTCGGAAAACGGTATCCGACACTGAACTCCGAAACTGGAACAACGACCGCCCAATTTGGCATTTGGACTCGTGGTGAAAAAAAAAATATCGCCACTGGCGGTACCAGGGTAAAATGAACTAGAGAAAGGTTGATTTTCGAGTGCTGCAGGTGTGTGTGCGTGCATACGAGTGCATGCGCCTGTGTGCGTCAGTCTTTGTAGTCGCGTCGTAGTAGAAAGCTCAGTGAACGTTTGTTTACATTCGCTATTTAAAAAAAGAGTGAAACGGTGAAACTGACAAATTATTTGTTTCTTACTCTAATGTAGGTCAATTAGACGGTTTCGATAAAGCTGAAGTTATTTGATTTTTTTTAATATTTGAAATGAAAATTCCTACTAATCTGAATTACAAACAAGAAAAAAACACTAGAGGAAATCTGTATCATGTTAGCCAACAAATGTTCAGATGACAATAAAAATAATTGTATGTTTGTCATCATCCCGTAAGAACCTAACCATAATGTATGATTTGGCACTTTATATGAACAATAAACGAATTAATTGATTAGTCACAACCCAAAATTGTACCCCATAACCTACCTTATACGTGATAAGTTGCACATATAAGGAGGCTCGGCATTTTCCGAGTAATGGTCTTGGGACAAAGCGCTCATCATTCTCATATCACCTATATCCTGTTTCCTTCCTATTAAATAATCCTAACGGATAAAATCATCGTCATTGTAATAATTAAGTATTAATTTAAAGTTTTCCTTAAGTAATACTATGGATTACTCATTTTATGTAATAACACGTTTTTCCTAACATAGATGACGTGGGTCATAATTTGCATGGAGATAATTCTACGTGTTTGAATTTACCTCGATCTTTATTTAATTTAGTATTATAATTATTGTGCATCGTTTCCTCTAAGATTCACGTTTTTGGAATCAGTTTTCCTGCTTGAACCGATAATATGACATTTACGATGAACTTACGTGAATGTTGTAAGATTTTTTTTTATTTTGAAAATCAGTATAACCGTCACCAATATCAGCTGTGTAACACTTTTACGACATGTCTAACTTTAATTTTTATGAAGAATTTTTTTTTTAAAATTTTGTGCGCACAGTGTGTAAGAACTGCCCAGATGTACCACTCTGATAATTTAAATTATATTAGAAAATCGATAGCATTTTTAGATATGGGGTCAAATTGCTTTCCTATGTATGCATTACCATAGGGGAAGAAACAGTAAAATATTTTTTTTTCTATTTAATAATGGACGCCAAGAACTTAAATTCTCCAGTAAGAGAGAGAGAGAGAGACAGAGAGAGTAGGAATTGTCAATAACGAAGAAAAAACATTTAACTGTAAGATATAAAAATATACCAAATTGTGTTGACAATATTTTTTTTCAACTACTACTTCGTACCAAAAAAGAACATACAAAAAAACTAACACTCTTCTAACAAAGTACCAGGGCAGCAAAGCCATTAGGAGGTCACCCGAAATTCACGCACACACGCATCGTATTTGAATGCTCACCACGTGACGTTCGCATGCGTACCAAATAATCGAGTATCGTAGAATGAAAGTCACGGCTATGCATGTATGTACTTGTGTAGGCAGAGTACACAATGGGCCATGCTGGTCCAATAATTTGCATTTTTAAAAAGCATGGGGTAGACTTTAATTCTTACAAACTTAAGTTACTTAACCAGGAAAAAATAAAAAAAGAGAAATTATAATTGTGCATCAAAAGGCATAAACTGAGAAAAAACACCTACGAATTTAAAATAATAAATACCTGTAATAAAATAACCATTAAAACTTATTGCTTTGTACAAGATTTCTCTTTGCAAACAATAAATTGCACCGGAGTAGCCTACGCCTACGAGCGCTACGCCAAGAAAACGAGTACGCATGCGCGGGAAAAAGTAAGATGGCGACCGCCCGCCGATTTTCCTCACCGCTCAGTTCCGGAACGAGCTCAATAAAATAAAACTACTTTTAGCCGCATGAAAGTTGCGATTTACTTGATTTATTTTTTCCTTTGAATTGTTAATTTTTAATGAAATATTGTGAAGATTATAGTTGACGCTATAACTATTAATTCTGTACGTCAACATAGCGCATGAAATAACGGTTCCGAAGGCGATAAAACATATTTTTTCTTGCGTCGCACCACCTTGCAATTATTATAATTTTAAAGAACAATTTACAAGAAATATTTTTATTTATTACATGACGATTTTTGCGTTGCACGTATGAGCAAAATGTTGACAGTGGAAATAGCATACTTGGAATTTAGATTTCATAATAAACACTTTGGTACCGGCTTTAGTTTAAATTATTAAACGACTTCTTTTCAAAATTTTATAAAATCTAATTTTACTAAAGTACATACGTAATTTGATGAAATCAAAGGCCAAATGCTCAATAATTGGTGTTTTTTTCGAAAACACGTGATTCAAATGATTAATTTCTCTACGATACAGAGGTCTATAAATGAATACAATTCCTAGTTATTCTTGGCAGTGTTCTTGCTATATTTGCTTTTGTTTTCTATGCAATCCGGATGATGCGCGCATCGCTTAGCGATAGTGATCGCGATGCGTGCATATTTGTGCACGGTGTTGCTGCACTTGGAGATATGCTAGGCTATGTTGGTCACTTTTCTTTAATGCTAAAAATAGTAGTAAAGATTAATATATTAACTCTGTCTATACGTGTTCAAATTGCAAATCAAATATATTTTATGTCATCATTCAGGTACTTAAATAGGAAACAAAAAAAACGTTACTTAGTTATACGTGTCGTTGGCACAATAATTAGCTATGCATTACGATGTAAACTATCTTCTGCCAGCGGTTCCCCCCGAACCGCTGGCAGAAGATACTGAGGAAACTGCTTAGCGCACCCGGATAAAAATTAACCTATAACCTTATTGGATAAAGGGACCACTGAAAGAAATATTTCAAATCGGACGCTAAAGTTTGTTTAATTGTTTAATGATAGTGTAATCTGGACGTGTCTTGTTTTACAAACAATTAAATCTCATAATCTTTTTAACACCCACTAGTCTAATAATATCTGTATACTTGATTATACAGCACTTGCTTTATCAATTAGTCACTGATAAAGATCAACAAATGAATATGTAAATGCGTTAATGATAAAAACTGCCCCATCTAGTCACAATGCCGGAATGAACACAGAGGTAAGCAAATGAGATGCTTTCTACACCCGCATACTTAATTAGTCCATCTTAATTATACTGGTTTATGTGCCTATTCCATTTATTTTTAGTTCAAGGTATAATATCATTCATTTTAGACTAATCAGGCTCAAGTACAGACGGCAGCAGGTTAACGTAAACAAATCTGTCAAATTTTACCAGTCAAATATTAATCTACCGCCATTGCGATAAGCCTGAAAATCTATTGCAGAAATGTGATAGAATGTGGTAACTTGAGGTGCTGTCGTCTGTACCTAGACTTTTCATGTTTAATTTTCAGATTAAACAGTGTTTTTTAGAAAACACTGGACAGGTGCGACTCGGACTAGCCTACGAAGGGATCCGAACAAATCACGTTTGTTGTACAGGAGCCCCCTAAAACTCTTATTTTATTATACTTTTTATTATAAAGCAGCAACAGAAATACATGATCTGTGAAAATTTCGGACGGACGGACGGACAGCCGTTTTAAACCTTTGGGTACGGAA
The DNA here is from genome assembly GCA_002382865.2 of Heliothis virescens. Classification (NCBI taxonomy): domain Eukaryota; kingdom Metazoa; phylum Arthropoda; class Insecta; order Lepidoptera; family Noctuidae; genus Heliothis; species Heliothis virescens. The sequence continues at coordinate 1,241,677 of NWSH02000081.1, read as the reverse complement.
TCCTAAAACGGATATGTTGTCGGTGAACCTGAACCTTAGTAGACTTGTCTGAAAGATTTTCAAGCGNGTATGCATTACCATAGGGGAAGAAACAGTAAAATATTTTTTTTTCTATTTAATAATGGACGCCAAGAACTTAAATTCTCCAGTAAGAGAGAGAGAGAGAGACAGAGAGAGTAGGAATTGTCAATAACGAAGAAAAAACATTTAACTGTAAGATATAAAAATATACCAAATTGTGTTGACAATATTTTTTTTCAACTACTACTTCGTACCAAAAAAGAACATACAAAAAAACTAACACTCTTCTAACAAAGTACCAGGGCAGCAAAGCCATTAGGAGGTCACCCGAAATTCACGCACACACGCATCGTATTTGAATGCTCACCACGTGACGTTCGCATGCGTACCAAATAATCGAGTATCGTAGAATGAAAGTCACGGCTATGCATGTATGTACTTGTGTAGGCAGAGTACACAATGGGCCATGCTGGTCCAATAATTTGCATTTTTAAAAAGCATGGGGTAGACTTTAATTCTTACAAACTTAAGTTACTTAACCAGGAAAAAATAAAAAAAGAGAAATTATAATTGTGCATCAAAAGGCATAAACTGAGAAAAAACACCTACGAATTTAAAATAATAAATACCTGTAATAAAATAACCATTAAAACTTATTGCTTTGTACAAGATTTCTCTTTGCAAACAATAAATTGCACCGGAGTAGCCTACGCCTACGAGCGCTACGCCAAGAAAACGAGTACGCATGCGCGGGAAAAAGTAAGATGGCGACCGCCCGCCGATTTTCCTCACCGCTCAGTTCCGGAACGAGCTCAATAAAATAAAACTACTTTTAGCCGCATGAAAGTTGCGATTTACTTGATTTATTTTTTCCTTTGAATTGTTAATTTTTAATGAAATATTGTGAAGATTATAGTTGACGCTATAACTATTAATTCTGTACGTCAACATAGCGCATGAAATAACGGTTCCGAAGGCGATAAAACATATTTTTTCTTGCGTCGCACCACCTTGCAATTATTATAATTTTAAAGAACAATTTACAAGAAATATTTTTATTTATTACATGACGATTTTTGCGTTGCACGTATGAGCAAAATGTTGACAGTGGAAATAGCATACTTGGAATTTAGATTTCATAATAAACACTTTGGTACCGGCTTTAGTTTAAATTATTAAACGACTTCTTTTCAAAATTTTATAAAATCTAATTTTACTAAAGTACATACGTAATTTGATGAAATCAAAGGCCAAATGCTCAATAATTGGTGTTTTTTTCGAAAACACGTGATTCAAATGATTAATTTCTCTACGATACAGAGGTCTATAAATGAATACAATTCCTAGTTATTCTTGGCAGTGTTCTTGCTATATTTGCTTTTGTTTTCTATGCAATCCGGATGATGCGCGCATCGCTTAGCGATAGTGATCGCGATGCGTGCATATTTGTGCACGGTGTTGCTGCACTTGGAGATATGCTAGGCTATGTTGGTCACTTTTCTTTAATGCTAAAAATAGTAGTAAAGATTAATATATTAACTCTGTCTATACGTGTTCAAATTGCAAATCAAATATATTTTATGTCATCATTCAGGTACTTAAATAGGAAACAAAAAAAACGTTACTTAGTTATACGTGTCGTTGGCACAATAATTAGCTATGCATTACGATGTAAACTATCTTCTGCCAGCGGTTCCCCCCGAACCGCTGGCAGAAGATACTGAGGAAACTGCTTAGCGCACCCGGATAAAAATTAACCTATAACCTTATTGGATAAAGGGACCACTGAAAGAAATATTTCAAATCGGACGCTAAAGTTTGTTTAATTGTTTAATGATAGTGTAATCTGGACGTGTCTTGTTTTACAAACAATTAAATCTCATAATCTTTTTAACACCCACTAGTCTAATAATATCTGTATACTTGATTATACAGCACTTGCTTTATCAATTAGTCACTGATAAAGATCAACAAATGAATATGTAAATGCGTTAATGATAAAAACTGCCCCATCTAGTCACAATGCCGGAATGAACACAGAGGTAAGCAAATGAGATGCTTTCTACACCCGCATACTTAATTAGTCCATCTTAATTATACTGGTTTATGTGCCTATTCCATTTATTTTTAGTTCAAGGTATAATATCATTCATTTTAGACTAATCAGGCTCAAGTACAGACGGCAGCAGGTTAACGTAAACAAATCTGTCAAATTTTACCAGTCAAATATTAATCTACCGCCATTGCGATAAGCCTGAAAATCTATTGCAGAAATGTGATAGAATGTGGTAACTTGAGGTGCTGTCGTCTGTACCTAGACTTTTCATGTTTAATTTTCAGATTAAACAGTGTTTTTTAGAAAACACTGGACAGGTGCGACTCGGACTAGCCTACGAAGGGATCCGAACAAATCACGTTTGTTGTACAGGAGCCCCCTAAAACTCTTATTTTATTATACTTTTTATTATAAAGCAGCAACAGAAATACATGATCTGTGAAAATTTCGGACGGACGGACGGACAGCCGTTTTAAACCTTTGGGTACGGAATCCTAAAACGGATATGTTGTCGGTGAACCTGAACCTTAGTAGACTTGTCTGAAAGATTTTCAAGCGTTTAATTCTTGTCATTATAACAATATTGAGTACAAAATGATAGTGACTGTTATGACTAATTTTCATACTGTAAGAACCGGCCTCAACATGACATTTCTCTTCGTAATTCATGATGCCCTAGTACAAGTAGTTAGTCACTAGCAAATCACAATTATACTGATTACAAAGCAAACAATCCATTTTTTTATCACAAACGTTTTGCCCAATAAACACCAATTAAAACTTATCATTGCCCATAGATTAGATTATTTCTAAAACATAGATAATTATAATCTATTTTAGTTACTGCTGAACGCTTATGCGTTCCTGGTACATTAAATAAATTATGTAAATGTAATTAATAGTTAATAATTAATTTTATCTTATCATTATTTAT
>NWSH02000081.1:1213325-1228272 GCA_002382865.2 Heliothis virescens | reverse complement strand
AAATTAAACAAAAATATAATGAACGGGAACGTTAGTAAAACTGTACTTGGGTTATTTTTTTTTAGGTGACAGGTCCATTTGGTTGATGACGTTGCAATTGTTTTTCAAATGCTAGCTGTTAACACCATGCTCGTCAATATAGAACTTTATTCTCGTGGGAATAGGGTTTTATTTTGTATTAATGGGTATTTTATGGGCATTGTGGTATTGGACATTTGTCATTTGGTGAAGTCAACAGGCCATTCCCGTCGGGCCAGCTTTGTTGTCATATAGTGTGACAATATTTTTGTGACAAACAACCGTTGAGTCACGTCGTTGCTGTATTATGACAGTTTGGCAATTTTTTTATTAATCGCAACTACACATACGTGACTGAAAAGTAAAAAAAAATATACATTATTATTCCAACATACGTTAAATCTAATTACGTAATACTAGAATTAATTATGCGGTTATAATCATATTATGTGGTGCTTTCTACAAAAAATCTGAAAACTGAAATCCAAAAACAGACAAACGAAAATTATTATTTTAATTTCGCTCTAAAATTCAGTGTCAAAGAGTAATAGTAGTAAATAGTAGAAATATCAATAGACCGACTACAAGACCGTTGATAACATTAATTGTTCCCTGATTGACTGATTGTTTCATGTGATTAAAATCTCTGTCGAACATGCTCGAGTTTTCGATTTTAAGATAAACTTAAGCTATTTCTTACAGTAGTCCTTCAAACTATTCCAAACAATTGGACCATTCTGTCACAGGTTGCAACAATACCACTAAAGACAAAAAAAAACAAATATGTACAATAGTCCAGTAGCCACCTATTGTCACATTACGGTTCAAAAACAAAGCATTTCTCTACTCATGAATATTATAATCAACCCTTTCATGAAGTAACGGTTTCAACCCTTGTAAATATCCGAGTTTAGCAATAAAACAGTAAATCATTGAGAAAGGGTGCAACGGTACCGTGGCCAAAACTTTATACGCAGTGGTATTTCGAGAAATAAGGTTTTACGGTGCTATATAAAACTATCGCATTTTAAGGGTTAGGTACATATTTTTTTAATGGCTTCGTAGATAAAAGAGTTTGTTGGTCAGCCACATGAATTGTTTTTGGTTGGGAACAGTTACAAAATATTGATTTAGCACCTCAAGGACAAAAGCAAGGTATGTGGTACACGTTTTCTATTTAAATAGTGGATGTAGAAGTTAAATAATTATTGCCATGTTTTAGTTGCTGTTAAATGATCTCTAATAGTTCAGAATAATCCTATTCCTTTAGCCTTTTTCCCCAACTATGTTGAGGTTGGCTTCCAGTGTAACCAGATGCAGCTGAGAACCAGTGCTTTACATGGAGTGACTGCCTATCTCACCTCCATAACCCAGTAACCCGGGCAACCCGATACCCCTTGGTAAGACTCGTTGTCAGACTTTCTATCTTCTACTTAGCCATGAGCTCTTCAATTGCATAAAAAAATATTCTTAATTATTTTTACAACGTGAAAATAAGTTTGTCTAGCATTTCAACGTAGTAAGTAATATCAGCTCGCGGTTTTGTTACCGCCTCACAATACAGTATGAACAATTGATTATAAACTATATCAAAATTCCAGCTAAATAAAAAAATACAATATTCAACCAAAAAAAATCAACAGCAATGCAACATACTAATTTAATTTGAGTAGTCAATTTTTTTTGCTCACCGTTCCGTCCAAAGTACAGTCAAAACAATACGGAGAAATTAGAAAGTAGTTCCATGGTATTAACAACTCTATTATTATTGCTCACTTCCCTTGGATGCTGAGTAATCTCCATTTTGATGCATGTTTTTCCTCATGCAATATAATTAGACTAGGTTTTGTAGGTCAAACTTTTGCTTGTGTCGGTTAGAACCTTATTCTGCCGATAGTACCTTATATAGGATTAATTAATTACATAGTATTATTATTGAATAAATTAATTACAATAAATCCGGTGAACATTAAAGATTCTACATATAGTTATTGGTATTTTGTAAATAATGAGTTTTTAAAATTTAATTATTTCATAAACTTACATGTATGTACTAAGACAAAATTTAAACGTATATCTTTTTTATTGAATGAAAAAATCATACCACATTTTTTGATACGTTTTGATGCATGAATTCAAAAAGATCTATTGAAAAATTAACCAAAGGATCTAGAGGTTGACTGACTGATAACACTAGAATGTTTTATTTATTTTTAGTTAAAAATATAAATTGATGAATCTGATTATACTAATATATTTTAACTAATACTTAAAATATCTCGACTCCCTAATGTTTAAACAAGAAACATTATCAGGGAATATATTTAGCTGAATTTTCATACATTTCATACATCATTTAACTTTCATAAGCAGGAGTTTAATATTAATATTATATGTATATGNTATTAACAACTCTATTATTATTGCTCACTTCCATTGGATGCTGAGTAATCTCCATTTTGATGTATGTTTTCCTCATGCAATATAATTAGACTAGGTTTTGTAGGTCAAACTTTTGCTTGTGTCGGTTAGAACCTTATTCTGCCGATAGTACCTTATATAGGATTAATTAATTACATAGTATTATTATTGAATAAATTAATTACAATAAATCCGGTGAACATTAAAGATTCTACATATAGTTATTGGTATTTTGTAAATAATGAGTTTTTAAAATTTAATTATTTCATAAACTTACATGTATGTACTAAGACAAAATTTAAACGTATATCTTTTTTATTGAATGAAAAAATCATACCACATTTTTTGATACGTTTTGATGCATGAATTCAAAAAGATCTATTGAAAAATTAACCAAAGGATCTAGAGGTTGACTGACTGATAACACTAGAATGTTTTATTTATTTTTAGTTAAAAATATAAATTGATGAATCTGATTATACTAATATATTTTAACTAATACTTAAAATATCTCGACTCCCTAATGTTTAAACAAGAAACATTATCAGGGAATATATTTAGCTGAATTTTCATACATTTCATACATCATTTAACTTTCATAAGCAGGAGTTTAATATTAATATTATATGTATATGNCTACATATAGTTATTGGTATTTTGTAAATAATGAGTTTTTAAAATTTAATTATTTCAAAAACTTATGTATGTACTAAGACAAAATTTAAACGTATATCTTTTTTATTGAATGACAAAATCATACCACATTTTTTGATACATTTTGATGCATGAATTCAAAAAGATCTATTGAAAAATTAACCAAAGGATCTAGAGATTGACTGACTATGTGACTAGAATGTTTTATTTATTTTTAGTTAAAAATATAAATTGACGAATCTGATTATACTATTATACACCACTTAAAATATCTCGACTCCCTAATGTTTAAACAAGAAACATTATCAGGGAATATATTTAGCTGAATTTTCATACATTTCATACATCATTTAACTTTCATAAGCAGGAGTTTAATATTAATATTATATGTATATGTATTAAGCAATAAGTAATAAGGTCTTCTGTCAAATTAGATGTCAATGGTCCAGCCATAGGAACCGACCGGAAACTGTCAAAATGTTTTATCACGTTTTTGCTTCACGTTTCGAATTTTGTTTATGGTATTTATGAAAATATATGGATCTGTGGTCTATTCTGCACCAAAGATACGTATGTCAATTTTTTCGTTTTTTTTTGTTAAGCTTGCGAGTGTATGTTTTTTTATGGAACCTATGAATAAAAACACAGTGTTATTATTATTTATTGCTATTTGGATATTATTTATTATTATTTGGGTTATTTCACCTGAAAAGAAATATTATTAAAATATTTTTCTGTGTAAAATATAAGTTTTAAAGTAATGTGGGTTTTTTGAAAATACTGATATAAAGCTCTAGTAGTATTGGGACATTTATTAAAATGAGCGATATACTATTGCATAGTAGGCACACATATAAGTCAGAGATTTATTACTTCAGACTATGTAAGAAAACCCGATGATTATAATAAAATAACCCGTAAGACAAACTTCCTTGAAAAATAGCAGTNCAGGAGTTTAATATTAATATTATATGTATATGTATTAAGCAATAAGTAATAAGGTCTTCTGTCAAATTAGATGTCAATGGTCCAGCCATAGGAACCGACCGGAAACTGTCAAAATGTTTTATCACGTTTTTGCTTCACGTTTCGAATTTTGTTTATGGTATTTATGAAAATATATGGATCTGTGGTCTATTCTGCACCAAAGATGCGTATGTAAAATTTTTCTTTTTTTTTGTTGAGTTTGCGAGTGATGTTTTTTTTTATGGAACCTATGAATAAAAACACAGAGTTATTATAATTTATTGCTATTTGGAAGGTTATTTCACCTGAAAAGACATATTATTAAAAAAAAATTCTGTGTAAAATATAACTTTTAAAGTAATGTTTCTTTTTTTGAAAATACTCATATAAAGCTCTAGTAGTATTAGGACAATTATTAAAATGAGCGATATACTATTGCATAGTAGGCACACATATAAGTCAGAGATTTATACTTCAGTCTATATAAGAAAACCCGATAATTATAATAAAATAACCCGTAAGATAAACTTCCTTGAAAAATAGCAGTACCATTGAACTCCCTAACCTACATAAACTTTTTTATAAAAATAAATAAATTGAAGGTTACAAGCCAGCTGAAACGANACGTATGTCAATTTTTTCGTTTTTTTTTGTTAAGCTTGCGAGTGTATGTTTTTTTATGGAACCTATGAATAAAAACACAGTGTTATTATTATTTATTGCTATTTGGATATTATTTATTATTATTTGGGTTATTTCACCTGAAAAGAAATATTATTAAAATATTTTTCTGTGTAAAATATAAGTTTTAAAGTAATGTGGGTTTTTTGAAAATACTGATATAAAGCTCTAGTAGTATTGGGACATTTATTAAAATGAGCGATATACTATTGCATAGTAGGCACACATATAAGTCAGAGATTTATTACTTCAGACTATGTAAGAAAACCCGATGATTATAATAAAATAACCCGTAAGACAAACTTCCTTGAAAAATAGCAGTACCATTGAACTTCCTAACCTACATAAACTTTTTTATAAAAATAAATAAATTGAAGGTTACAAGCCAGCTGAAACGAAACGGAATTTCACTGAAATTTCAAATTCTGAATTTCGAGAGAAATTTAAAAAACAGACGCAAATCTCGTGAGGGAATATAATTAATTATAATTTATAAGTAGTCAATAACAGGCATCGGCCTAGGTAAGTATTATGCGCATGAGCAATTAATATACATGTATTTAGTGAAAATAACAGCGCTAAAAATAGCTGTAGATATAAGACGTATTTTCAGCGAGAGAGCCCATTTTAACTCAGAAAGGAGGTCTATTAAGTGTTTTGCTTGTTTTTTTTTGTAAAATGTTAAAAAAAGTAACGTATTGTATACCAAATATCATTTCTATTATTATGACACAATTNCAATGTATTTCATATTATGCGCATGAGCAATTAATATACATGTATTTAGTGAAAATAACAGCGCTAAAAATAGCTGTAGATATAAGACGTTTTTTGAGCGAGAGAGCCCATTTTAACTCAGAGAGGAGGTCTATTAACGTGTGTATACCTAAAATTATTTATTTCTATCATCATGAGCCATTTATGGTAAATACAGAGCGCGGGCTAATCTTGATTAATCGAAATATAAAAAATGCTATACATTGATAGCTACATTTGTCTCAAAGTCCTAATTTGATAAATGTAGTAAAAAAAATTTTTTTTATCATCTTAAAAGCAATACGACTAAAAAACGCCTAAAAATATTTAATGGTGTTTGCTTGCAATTACTTGGTCCATGTCGTCCCACGGGACCGTCATAAAAATTGGTGTAACACCGCCAAAGACTAATAAAAAATCAACACGGTTACCAAAAAGGTTATATCTATTCATATTGAAATTATTGTGTTTGCATAACATTAAAATGTTTAGTTAGTTATATTTTAAACTACTGTCCTTGAATTTAAGGTAACCCAATTTAAGTTTTTTAATGTTTTGTTTATTTAGTAACTTGTTATAGATTGACAATATTTGAGCAAAGGGTTGAATGACTATTTCCTGAAATTGTGTGACAAAAATGTTTGTTTTTTTTTTGTTTTTATATTGGTGTTCACATAAAGTTGTTTTTTGTTACAAAATAATACAATACTTACCAGAAACCAAGAATTTGTGGCGAACATTGAAATAAAAAGGCACGTTGTCTAAAATAGCACTTAGATTTAGAAATCTATTCTGAAAGTTGTCTATACTAATATTATAAAGAGGAAAACTTTGTTTGTTTGTTTGGTTGTAATGAATAGGNATGCGCATGAGCAATTAATATACATGTATTTAGTGAAAATAACAGCGCTAAAAATAGCTGTAGATATAAGACGTATTTTCAGCGAGAGAGCCCATTTTAACTCAGAAAGGAGGTCTATTAAGTGTTTTGCTTGTTTTTTTTTGTAAAATGTTAAAAAAAGTAACGTATTGTATACCAAATATCATTTCTATTATTATGACACAATTATATAAAATGCAGAGTGCTGGACTAATCTTGACTATTCGATATGTTGAAAAATGCTGTAAATTTATCTGATTACATTTCTGTCTAAATCAAAATTTTGTCAAGTCCCAAGTCTCTGTCAAAAATGTTAGTAATTAAAAAATAAACAATCAATTATTAAATTATCATCTTAAAATAAATACGACTAAAAAACTCCTAAAAATATTTAATGGTGTTTGCTTGCAATTACTTGGTCCATGTCGTCCCACGGGACCGTCATAAAAATTGGTGTAACACCGCCAAAGACGAATAAAAAATCAACACGGTTACCAAAAAGGTTATATCTATTCATATTGAAATTATTGTGTTTGCATAACATTAAAATGTTTAGTTAGTTAAATTTTAAACTCCTGTCCTTGAATTTAAGGTAACCCAATTTAAGTTTTTTAATGTTTTGTTTATTTAGTAACTTGGTATAGATTGACAATATAGAAGCAAAGGGTTGAATGACTATTTCCTGAAATTGTGTGACAAAAATGTTTTTTTTTGTTTTGTTTTTAAATTGGTCCCCACGTAAAGTTGTTTTTTGTTACAAAATAATACAATACTCACCAGAAACCAAGAATTTGTGGCGAACATTGAAATAAAAACTGATGTTATCTAAAATAGCACTAAGATTTAGTTATTATTTTTTGGAAAGTTGTATCTAATAAACTAGTAACAGTTTTTAAATAAAAACGGAAATTAACGGGTTTTCTTAATAGTAAAAAAAAAAATTTTTGACATTGCAATTTTGGCACACGTGCTTATTCATAATTGGCGAGAAAAAGGTATACCATTGCCTACGGTATGCACCGTCATAAAATCATAATATTATTTAAAAAATCGTACTCTAAAAGGTAAAAACGGTTTGCAACATAACCGTTAGGTACCAAAGTAAAATAAAAAAATCCTTGCTAATGATTCCTCGGCAAAAAAATCTGAAAACATCCATAGACAGTTTACATTAATAGCCTGAACATGGACAAGTCGCAACATGAAAGAACATCGTGTCAATTTCTTTAAATTACTAAATACCCAAAACATGGAAAATCCTTCTTAAAATAAGGAAAAAAAAACTCTTTTTCACAGTAGCTAGCACCCGTCGTTTGTCATCAAAGAGTCACCTAACTTAATCTGTGTAACAGCCTATTATTTAATTATAAGTTAATCCGTCACCAAGCTTATGATAATCCATAGCTACTCCACGATTATCTTAATCCATCATCTGTTTGCTATTTCTAAAGATTACCATTGTTTTAAACTCTTAGAAAATTTGTAGCGACACTCTGCGGTCTCACTTTTATAGGATTAGATTCGAGTTATTGACAAATTTATGTTTTCGTCGGCGGATTAAAATTATATTTAAAATTTTAAATATTGCAGTCGCTACTTAAGATACTTTATTTTAAAAATATTTAAACAAATTGATGCCCGTAGTACTTAAGTGCTAAAATCATTTTTCCGGTGCAGAATGGATTCTCAATAAAATAAAAGCTTTTAAAATAATAAATTTATGANCTAATAAACTAATAACAGACATTAAATAAAAAACGGAAATTAACGGGTTTTCTTAATAGTAAAAAAATATTGTTTTGACATTGCAATTTTGGCACACGTGCTTTTTCATAATTGGCGAGAAAAAGGTATACCATTGCCTACGGTATGCACCGTCATAAAAACATAACATTGTTTAAAAAACGTACTTTAAAAGATAAAAACGGTTTGCAACATAACCGTTAGGTACCAAAGTAAAATAAAAAAATCTTTGCTAATGTTTCCTTGGTAAAAAAAAACTGAAAACAACCATAGACAGTTTACATTAATAGCCTGAACATAGACGAGTCGCAACATGAAAGAACATCGTGTCAATTTCTTTAAAATATTAAATACCCAAAACATGGAAAATACTTCTTAAAATTAGAAAAAAAAAACTCTTTTTCACAGTAGCTAACACCCGTCGTTTGTCATCAAAGAGTCACCAAACTTAATCTTTGTAACAGCCTATTATTTAATTACTTTTAAGTTAATCCGTCACCAAGCTTAACATAATCCATAGCTACTTCACGATTATCTTAATCCATCATCTGTTTGCTATTTCTAAAGATTACCATTGTTTTAAACTCTTAGAAAATTTGTAGCGACAACCTGCGGTCTCACTTTTATAGGATTAGAATCGAGTTATTGACAAAATTCTGTTTTAGTCGGCGGATTAAAATTATATTTAAAATTTTAAATATTGCAGTCGCTACTTAAGATACTTTATTTTAAAAATATTTAAACAAATTGATGCCCGTCATTTTTCCGGTGCAGAATGGATTCTCAATAAAATAAAAGCTTTTAAAATAATAAATTTATGAAACGAATACATATTGTAGCTTTCAGTAAAAAACATTTGAATAATTTTATTTCTTTCAGTGTTTATTTTCATAGTTGTAGGTATACAATAACTTATTGGAAAGATCGCATACGCGTAAAATCAATTAAAAGTACGCGTTTTATGAAAAACTTAAACGTAAAAATTACATGACTGTAATGCAGCCAATGACTTGCACGGTTTTATAAATTATTCTGCAAAATATAAATAAATATGCAAAATTTAAATTATAATTAATATTACATCGTTACATTATCGTCGTTACTGCGGTCGTTTTTGCCTCTAACCAGATAAAACCTAATGCACAATTAAATTGTTTTAATTGATAACAATTAAAATTTAAAATTAATATATAAATGCCTGCGTGGTATTTGGCACGTAACATTTAATAAATTAGTACGGATAAGAAGTACATTTGCTAATTAAATAATTCAATTTATCCTGGACTGATTTGGTTGCCAAGGTTTGGATGGTGACGCACTTGAAATTAGGTGGTAAAGTAAAACAAATGCGAATTATTTAAGTTGGCAACATAATTTAGGTAACCCAGCAATGACGCAGGAGTATGCGTAAGATTCAACGTCATTTTGATTTTTTTACATATTTAAAACTAAATATTTTTACTTCATTACGGAAGGTTAAACTACTAAGTTACTAAAACCTAATTATGATGAAAAAAAATGTTTTTTTTTCGCGCCGTATAAATCTCAGGTTTTTTTTTCCTATAAAGTTATAGAACTTGTCAGACACATATATCCATGTCTAACGGGGGCCATTGTTCCCAGTTTGTCACCGAAGAGTTCAAGATACGGAAAAACGATGCGCTCTAGTTTTCCACGCAGCCGTACTTTGAACTCGAACAAAACAGAATTTTTTGAATGCGCAAAATGTTCACGGAATAATGAATGAACCTTCTCTTTATTTTTGGTGCCCTAGTACTTTGGTAGAATGTTTTTTTTTATATAAGTATTTTTGTTTATATTGATTGATACCTTTATTAATTAAATACAAAATATAAATACCTTAATAATGTTTAGTAAGATGACAGTTTTCTTATTGTGTAAGTACAAGATTTTCACCATTAAACCTTTATAAAAATGACTTCAGGAGACATTAACATTTTGTTTAAGGGGTATACGCAATTTTTCTTGTACTGTTTTTCAATGGCTTTCCAATTATCTTTACCCTCTCATCAGTTGTGGGGTGACCTGATTTTATGAGGTACCCACCAGTTGGTGCGTTGGCCGCTCACAGCCACATACTAGCAACGTGTCGGGTTTAACGATCGCAGTAGTGTAATGTCAGGTTGCTAGACCATAGAAAAACCACCATTCTCTTTTAAAAAAATCAGTTTTTTCTTATATTTTGAAATAAAAAAACTATGCAAAGCCTTAAAAAATATTTTAGGGCTATTTAGGGGTTTAAAGCTACATTCTATTAGTTCTTGAAATGGTCATCAGTCTCAAGTCAAAATGTCAGTTTCTAAACACACATTTTCTCCCACGTTTAACCTAATAGCAATTATTTAATCTGTGACCCTAGTCGCATGGCGGTCTCAGTTCATTGACTTTGACATTTCTAATTTAGGCCTCGCATAACCCATCCGAATTCTAAAGTCCACAATTTTCGTGTTTCACATACAAAATGGTGTGCTACGTAATTTGGTTGAGTTGTCCGCGAAAAACGTTCACCAAGTGAGTTCACGTCTGCTTTCTTTTATTCAAATTTGTTCGTAGTGAAACCAATAATTGTATATTAAGTTAGCAGACATATAAATTATGTTTATATTATGTAGCTTTTTTCCAATTTTTCATCAATAACGCTATAGATTTATGACATATTGTCGCCGGGTGTTGGAGGCGAAATTTTGTGATTAATCGAATTCAGACGATTATAAAGCATTTTATAGGATTTTTATGTAAAACCATGAATATTCAATTTCCCTAGAAATGAAAATGCAACATAATTTATGTTTTTTCAATAGAATTCATTCAGTTTTTTTTTAAATATACAAATCATTTTGTCTGAGTATTTTATGTTTTGATAATTATACGATACTTTATTATTATTGTATTATATACTTAATTTCAAAGCTAACTAATTAATATAATCCAAAAATAAAACAAAACACATTCTCTCCAAACTTGGTGTAACTTGACGAGCAACTAAACGCACCAAGTCCCTGCAAAAAATCACTTGTCTTTCGCGTTATTGTTACCATTTCGGTAGCTAAAGCGAAACAATTAGAGCATTAAGACCAGCTTATTATTAAAAACAATGTACCAGTAGTCGTTTAGACAGATTGTTAAATAATTGAGCCATAGAAATGTTACAGAAAGTTAATAGAAAAACCTGACATTGAAAAGAAAGGGTGCAGCGGAGAGAGGGTTGCAACGGCACAGTGGTCAGTTTATATGACTTTATTGTAAAATTAAGTAAGTAGCTATATTTTAAAAATATATTTTCATTTCAACAAAAAATCTTAATTTCGACCCATAGTTTAAGTAAAAAGAAAAACTAGTTTCCACGTTTTAAATTTAAGCAATCGACGTCACAGCCTACATCGCGATAGGTATAATAAAGTTTAATTTAAGATATAACTTACAAATTATAAATAAGATATATCAACGTCATGGGTTTAATATACTAATTACATCGCTAAGATGATCGAGGAAGGAAGTTATAGTAAAACGTGGTATTTATTTCTCGAATGACGCTGTGACTTGCGTCTGCGCAGTTACGGCCTTTTGTCAATGGTTAAATATCTACGTCATTGTTGTCAAACCAGGAGAGTATTTTTTTAAGTATAAATAAAATAATAGTGTTACTATGTTATATCATATCTATTTTGTGTTTGATTGGATGAAAAAGTGACAAATAAAAATATATCGTATATATTTTTTGTTTTTTTTTTTTGTAAGTTTTAAACAATGATTCACTGTAATTATTTGAAAGTAACTTAAAAAAGTTCAAGGAATGTTTGAACAATCGTAGTAAATATCGATCATTCGCTAAAAAACATCTCTATTCGTAGAAACTAAAGAAAGTCGTCCGTAACTTTCTTAAACAAAAAACCCTTTAGAAGGTTGCAATTTTTTGCACAATAACGACTACAAAGCATATTATTTGTATTTTATGTATTGGCAATAAAATGGCAATTAGAATTCGTTGTTGCGAACAATTTGAAAGATTCTAAGATGGCGCCCTTGAAAACATTTGCACAATGCATCCATGGGGTTATAAAACTATTAAAAAACGTAGGTACAAAGAATGACGCAAAACTGCAATACTATCAGAAGGTATAAAAAGTAATAAAACCATTGTTTTTTTCTGTTTTTTAACAATTTACACAAACTATTTGCGCAAGTTTGTAACTCATTAATGTTTTAATGGGTAGGTGCTATATGACCCTTTTTTATTTTGTTCCTTGTTATTACCGAAAATATGTTCAGGTAAAAGGCAGCATAGGAAATAAAATTTTGACAAGCATATTAATGCAGTGGAAAACAAAATTTAGAACATAGATGACGTAGAATTTGATGTCTATACCATCAACACTTAGAGATAACCAGTTATTAGACAACTACCGATTTCTATGAAACAACTGCAAATGTTATATTTAATAATTGCGGGCTCAAAATGGTCTGATATCGTCAAAAAATCTAATACAATCATTTTTTTCCTTTTTCTATTAAAGCGACAGTATCCTAAGAACAAAAATGCATGTTATATATTATGCATAAATTTAGATATAAAATATAAAAATATGAATAACATTATTATACCGTAATTGTTATCAGTGTTCTGTGTACATTTACAAACCAATTAAATATTAGGAATGTACTATCAACCACTTGTCTATTTTTAGCCTTTAAAAACAAATTACTTTCCTATTTACTTAACAATTAAATATTAAGACATTAAGGTACCAGTTTTTATAAAATTAGCTACAATGCGTGACGGCCAATGGGGAACGACCCATTTAAATGATTGTGTCAATTAATTGATTTTTAAAAGACGTGGTTATTTAACCACTTAAATAATTAACACGTTAATTATTGAAACATAACGTTTTCAAGATTATTTTTATATTTAGAACTATTGTTATGTTATTACTACGGTGTTTATGTATGTTTATGGTATCCGTGCATCGGAGAGCACGTTAATGTCGGTCCTGCGCCTGATCTCTCACCGGTCGTGTCGGATTGCCGTCCCATCGGGTTATGAGAGTGAGGGAATAGGGAGTGCACCTGTGTCTGCGCAAATGCTTGTGCACTATAATATGTCCTGCGCAGCTGACTGATCTCCTTATATGAGAAGGGCCGCCGTGGCCGATAATCGGCTAGGAGGCCATCATCATCACTATGGTGTTTAACTCTGCCATTCTGAAGTTAGCCACTAGTGACGTCACGATGTTAGTAAAAACTAGATACTGCGCATGCGCGAGAAGAAAAGTTATTTGACGACAACTGGACCTAGATGAGATACTAGGATTCATCGACTATTGTAATTCAAATCTTCGACAGTCGATAAATAATTATCAAGATTTAAGTTCTGAAAAATCCCCTAGATAAATCGATAACTGAATTACATAAACGTGTTACAATGATCTAACAAGTGAATAAAGTCGTTTTGATATATTTTACGATCTCATTGTTTAAAGGAAAAACTAGTAAAACCGCTAATTTATAAACCATTAATATAATATGTCATTATAATGTTAAAAACGGTAAAATCCCGAATCAGGTTTTTACATATCTAATAATTACATTTGATTTTTATTTGTAACTTAAAAAAAATATGTTGTGTATATTATTTGTTTTACTACAATGCAATAAATAACCATTATAAGATATGCAACTGCAAATCTCATATTAAAAAAGGTCATTAATTAATTTAAAACTAGCCGTTTTCCCGCGGTTTCACTCGCGTCCCGTGGGAAATACTGCCCGTACCCGGATTAAATATAACCTATAACACTCACGAATAATGTAGCTTTCTACCAGTGAAACAATTTTCGATATTGGTTCATTACTTCCAGAGATTAACACCTACAAACAAATTTACGAACAATTTTACCTCTTTATAATATTAGTATAGATCAGGGGTCGGCAACCTGCGGCTCGCGAGCCGCATGCGGCTCTTTGGATGGGAAGCTGCGGCTCTTTAATTCCATACAAAAATATTATTTATTTTATAAAATAAAAACCAATTAAAGAACTTTCTCAATCAATTAACAAAGATTCGGCACCATTTCTATGTCTCAGCCACTTTTACGTTGATTCCTGAGGAGGCCTCGCAGAAAAACTAGTTACTTATTTATTTTCGTTTCGCCAGTCATCCTGGTTTAGATTGCCGACCCCGAACAATTCGAGAGAAAGTTAGGCAGGTGATAATGAATTTTACTATTTTAACATTTATTAATTTATTTTAAAATAAGAATTATGCTCACAGTTCCGGTTAGCAAAGATGAAATTTATAAAAATCTATTTGAGAAGCACGATGAGGCAAGATAGAATATCCGCGTTATCAGTTCGGATAATCGAAGCTGAAATAGCGGCTAAACTTAACTACGACACAATACTGAAAAGGACAGTGAGTCTGCACGCTGAAAGGTTCGACTACTTCAATTTCTATGTGTGTGATTATTTTTCTTCATCATTTTATTAACAATACATCTCGATTATTTTTTTATCTGGCCTACTTGATTTTACGATTTTTCACTGCGAAGTAAAGGCGTCGCCAAGGGCGGTTCGTCAGGGTCTTAATGGTGGTCAAAATGGAATGAGCAACTAAATTAATTATGAATTAACTTCCAGACCTATATTTTGTCTTGGCTTTCATTAGTGCTTGTAAAGGCCTAAGTGTAATAAACGACTTGGTTTTGAAAAAAAATCGCGCACTCTTTTATTTCTACGTGCACTTTTTCCTATGTTTAATCCTCGAACTGATAAAATTTTTCGCGCTCGCTTCGCTCGCGCATTTATATT
>NWSH02000081.1:1129244-1140805 GCA_002382865.2 Heliothis virescens | reverse complement strand
CATTTTGCTTAACCAGAGCAGTTTCACTTTTGTTAGTAGATATGCAGAATCTTTTTATGTAATAATAAGATGTAAGTTTGTGTAATAAAGCTTTTACATAAATACGATAAATAGAAAAAAAATGTGTTATATTTTTCGGGAAAATTGTATTTTATTTTTTTCATTTTCATCATCGATTTGGTGAGTCTTCTCTTTACTGTTAGTAAAATATTAACAGTAAATGGATCAAAATCGTAAGCTTCAACTTTAAACCTGAATGTTTTCAGTTATATCACAGATTAGGAAAGGTAATATATCGAACTAATAGCTTCATCGTTTTAAGTGCCCTTCATACCATAACATTCCTAATTAAAATATTTATCACAACACTACATAATTCTGCTCCAAAGAGCAACAAACACATTGCCAAATCATATTTATAATTAACTAGCCGTTTTCCCGCGGTTTCACTCGCATCCCGTGGGAATTACTGCCCGTACCCGGATAAAATATAGCCTATGTCACTCGTGGATAATGTAGCTTTCGAATGGTGAAAGAATTTTTAAAATCGGTCCAGTAGTTTTTGAGCCTATTCGTTACAACCAAACAAACAAACAAACAAAGTTTTCCTCTTTATAATATTATAGTATAGACATACGAATATTTTATGCCTAAAACATCACTAAGCCTAAACCACATCGTCTCCTAAAGGTGCATAGACTAAGTGTCTGACAGCTGCAATAAAATCGACTACATTTAGCTAATGAATGACACTACAAGTGATGGAACCTTCAATTTGTATGTACGACCTGCAGGTGAGAGCATCGCTCAACACCGCATGACAAACAGACGGACAGACGAACAATGTCCAGGTTAACAACGTCGTTACGTATTACTTCGTGAAGTGAAGAATGAATTGTGTTGTATGTCCGATTATTTGGACATTATTCCGTAATGATTGGCGATGTGAATGTTCGTGGAATATGGAATTAAAATGGAGTCGGTGACTTTCATGGTCTAGCGTTTCGAGTTTCGAGCCGTCTAAAGTGTGTGAGCTAATGATTTAGTAATCTTTTTAACTATAATAAGAAATAGCAACGTCTGTCATTTGTCTTCACTGCCGAAGTTCTGTTTACTCGTCGCGTCGTCAGTCTGAAATAAATAAAATGGATGAAGTCAAAGATAACCCGTGGCTAAGTAACATCCGCACAAGTTGGATCACAAGGTTAAGCAAAGCCTGATGCGGTCACTCCATGGATGGGTGACCATCTTGTCATAACTTTCCTGTGTTTCGGAAGGAGGTCAGATAGGCGTTGGATCCACGGAAAGCACTGGTAACCAGATGCATCCGGGGAGACTGGAAAGCCAACCCCAAGAAAACGCTACGTAGATGATGAATTTTCTACAAAAGCATAAAATACATTAATTGTTGACATTATTTAAACACAATTCCTTAACACCTAACTGGTTTTAACTGTAGACAGCACTGAGCACTATTACACCACAATCTTCACTTTTCAGTCTGCTCAACATCCGTACGTCGTTGCAGAGATCCAGCAGAATACAAGCGTGAGATATTCTACCTAACAGGTGGATTCCCATTTGGTGCAAACTTAAGGCAACTGCATCGCACCGTTATTTTTTTCGTTTTTTTTTCTACCGAGCTACTATCACATAAGTAATTTTGTAAATAATTATATTCATAACAACAAGTCGATTGATAACTATCGTTTTTTTATTGTGTCAATTTTTACCCAACTATCAAGAAGCTTTTATACACACTTCTTTTCTGTTTTTCTTTTTAGTGTTTAACCTTTGTTTTTTTTTTGTTTGTTCTGAATAAAAGTTTTATCTAGGATCATATGAAAGCTCCAAAATTGCTTTTAGACTCAGCTTGTAGTCTGTTATTCTTTCTTTTAAATTAAGTCGTTTTGTTTCGCAGTATTTCCTGGTGAATATTTGACTTCCGATTCCTATATTGCCAGGCAATTAGACAAAATAACTAAAAAATAAAAAAAATATTATATTATACAGGTACTCAAAAGCCAGAAAATCTGATAACCACTCTTAGATAGGCATTCGCTCCATGTAAAACATCAGTACTCAGCAGTATGCGATTAAGACTGAAAACAGATCCCAACATAGTTTGGGAAAAGGCTAGGCAGATCAAGTACTAAGAAATAGCCCACTGAGACCCAGTTCCAAAGTCACCTGAAAACAAGAACACATTTTAACCTTACGTAGTACCTATTTTACATTCGCCTATGTTAAAGTTCTCAATACAGGTAAAAATAAACTTTCGTAATAGGTAAGCTATGAATAAGAAATATGAAAGCCCATAATTATAAGCTTTTCTGTATACATTTTCATTCTAGAAAAATTCAATGACGCACATTTTTCTCAATCCTATTTCCTTCTAGTATTTCCTTCGTTACATAAAATTCTGTAGTAAAATGCACGTGACTAGAAAGGTTACAACCACATAACTGTTTGTAAGAATAGTAACGATAGTGTTTGTTTACTGTTCCTAACGTAAAAACAAACTATACATTACTAGTTCAATGAGGCTATGTCTATAATTTTGATAAGTTCGGTAATTCTTAGGTTAAATTCGAAAACGGTTAGAATGGTTAGCCATTTTACAAAAGAAAAGAATCCACCAATTTTTTTGGGTTTTACTGTTGTTATACGTAAATCAAAACTTTATACACGCATGAAGATGTGGGCTTGTAATCTAGTCCTCTTCGTCTCTTCTTCCTCAAGTTCGAAACACTGAAATTCCTCGAAAAGTTGACACGACATCTGGAAAATATTGATATTAATATTTTTCATATCAACGCCAAAATACATCACTCTCACCGCCAGGACTTTCTTTAAATGAAAATAAATAGTTTGCCAAGTATGAAAGCGCTCAGCATTCGGCGCACGCGCGAGGAACGCGTGCCTTGCCGTGCAAAGGATCACAGTATAAAAACCAAGCCCATTGAAAAATTAAATCATTGTTGCTCCATTAACCGGCCGGGCCGAACGTCTAATTAATCAAATCTAATGACAAAGTGAGATAAAAACAAAAAGAATGAAGTGTCTGTGTTTACTCCTGGCTTCCGTCGCCATCGTTCGCGGTTACAGCATCAAGGACAATGAGATTCAGACGGCGCGCTTACGGACAAGTGATGAGTTGCTCCAGAGTGTGATCAGTGATTGTTTCGAAGCTGAATCCCCGATGTCATGTCTCAAAGTGAAAGTTCTCTCGTTCCTGGACACAAAGCTTGGAGTGAGCTCGGAGTCCGCGAGGGCTTTCGACGACAAGAACATCGACAAGGTGATCTTCGAGCGCGTGAGCCGGTACCTGAGCAACAATGAAGTCAGGTTCCAGCTGCCTGAGTTCCTCTTCGAGGGCGCTGAGGTCTCCTACAGAGCCGACAGAGGTCTGGATGTAGAAATCCCGGAATCTGACAGTGAAAACGGTGAAGGTAATGAGAGATCAAAGAAAAATTAGGAACATTAACTTGAAAGTCCGACTTAATACAATTTTCTTCCAGCTCGTGGCATCTTGAAGAAGAAGCTGCTGTTGCCCGTCCTGCTGCTGCTCAAGCTGAAGATGAAGGCGCTGATGCCCATCCTGGTCGCCATCATCGGCATCAAGGCCATGAAGGCCCTGATCCTCAGCAAACTGGCCATCACCCTTGTCCTCGGATTCCTGATCTACAACCTGATCATGAAGAAGGGAGGTAAGATATCAAAAAAATTAAAGTAGACCAGGAAGATAAGTATTGAATTAGTTATTGATAACTTATTTGTGTGTTTGTTGCCAGCCATGCCCATGATGATGATGCCGCCTGCGGAGACTGTATCTCCCGCCCCCCAATACGGTCCCCCGGCCAATCAGTACGGACCTCCCTCCACCCCAGCGCCCTCCGCACCTCAGGACTCCTACAGCCCTGCCTGGGAGCCTGCTAGCAGCGGCCCTTACGCGAGAGTGTGGGACCCCTCCCAGCTTGCCTACAGCTCATACTACCCTGGTGACTCAAGCTCATCGGCCGCGTCGAACCAGTCCCCGAGCTACTCCAGCGTGTCATCCGTCTCTTCATCATCATCATCTTCAGCAACCTACTAAACGAACCTACCTCATGTAAATACGCACGGACACGCATTGTACATAGTGTTTTAACGCACGCACCAATGAAACGGCTAGGGTCTAGACGAGTTATTTATTGACGATATTTATTATTATTTATTGAAAGAGAATAAAGAAACTGTCGTTTTACTGATCGTTAATTATTTTCTCCCTATTACTACTATTTACATAATAAGCTAAGCGGATGAAAGTGACTAAGACGAAGTTCGAATATCCGGGACGATTCCCAAAAAGGCAAGTGAAACTATTCTATTGGCCCATAAAAATTCCCTAGGGCTTTATTTATAGTTTCAAGCCCATATACCTTAAGGATGTGAACTGCATATGTATGAACTTTCACCAGAGCCATTAATAATAAACAATACTCTATAATATTGGCCTGGTTTACCTGGTATGCGCGATGGGAGGTCGATTTTTAGGACGGGTAACTTTGGCTAATGGGAGCTACGTGGATTAAATTATACCAAATCTAAGACATACAAACGTCATTATTTCATCGATGCCGTCATTCTAATGCGTAAATAATAAAACAGTATTAGTGGTAGAAGAAGAGCTTATTCAATTCCTATATTTTTTCCTAGAAATATTACGGTAGCTACCTGGACAGGAGAAGTTTAAATCTAAGGTACTACCTAAATGGGATAATGTATGTGAACCTTACTATGTAAAACTCATGAAACAATTCAGCGTCCCTAATCTAGTAAAATTCAGTAGCTGTCTTAATGATGTCTTTTCTTTTGTTTGTATCTTTATTTAACTCTTTGCCTGATGTTTTATTTAATTAAAGAGTTAACTTAAATATTTACATATACCTTACTATCTAATCTAATACTCTACTAATACATATGAAATAAATATTAAAATACGGCATCAAAAAACTCCTCTTCATCGCTGCCCACTGGAAGCGTACCCAAGAGGCTGGCAGCATTGCCACGTTGAATGGCAATGCTTATTTTTTGTCCAAAGTAGAAACCAGCCCTTGGGTCGCTTGAAGTGTCAGCAAGCCGCTTAGCTAATTCCTTAAAAACGAGGTGAGCACTTGGACCCCACGGCCCGAGAGTTTCAACCCCAAACGGCTCAAAGGTATAGTTGCCTACGAGGGTACTATATTTGCGCCGTTTGAGGTTCTCTGCAGCCGCAGCAGCGGAACCAGCACATCGCGCCGAGCTAGGAAGGTGAGATGGTGCAAGAGTATCGACGCAAGTCGCGTCCCATACTAAAGACCTACCCATCTTCCACGGGAATAACGACATACCGTCTGGTCTCTTGCCATCGTCGCGTACCAAGCCACTGGGTTCTAATACGGCTGGTACACCGACGGCAACAAGAGCGCGACGAATAATGTCATTAATATTCGCATGCCGTGCAAAACGGCCCGCGCTACGGCTGCAGGATAAGCCGTGGTGTCCAAGGCTGCTGACAGCTTCCCCGCAGTGGCAGCGATGAGGAGAGCAGCACGGCGCACCCAGACGCAGGCAAACAGCTAGGCGAAAAGTAGTGTCGTCAAACAAGGTGCCTATGTTTGACGAAATAAAAAAATAGATTCTCGTTTTTAATGGTTGGTTTTAACAAAAAGAGGAGTATTTTAGACTTTGATAATTGAGAGAATTTGTCATCATTGTTGACCTGTAGACGCATGAATTAATCATTTTTAAACTGTAAGTATAAAGACGACTGCTAAAGCATGGTCACAAGTCAATGTCTCCTTACTTAGCGGCTAAAACTTTCGCTTATTTAAAACGCAAAATTTCCATAGTGTCAGTCAGACTTTACAAATGTATGCAATATCTTCGCCAGGAAAATGTCGTTTATCGTAGCCGTTTTAAACACTAAAACGGTACCCTGTTCACTAGTAGTTAAAGTCGTCATCATTATCATCATTATCAGCCTTTTTACCGTCCCACTGCTGGACATTAATCATCGCTTTCTCAATGCGGGTTTATTGTTAAAGTCAGCACAATATTTCTCTGCGTCTGCGTCATCAGTCTGGCCCGGCTCAGACCGATTGCCTGGGAAGATAGAAATAAAAGGCACAACTTCAATAACATTTTCTTTATTTACTTTTAACTCGATTAGCACAATATCAGGTGAAGAATGGGAATGGAAGTGGTTCGTAAATAGTATTTCAGTACACAATCGTTTGGAAAAGTGGAAAAATATGTAATAAGGAGATTACAAAGATGCTAAGTTCGTTATTATTGTCACAAAGTACGGTTTCAGTTGCTACTTATTACGATAAATTCAATATATTTTTGGTTTTTGATAGTTGGAATAGGTATAGTGTATGAAGAAGACTTTTTGTTAGATTTGATAAGTATTTTTATTCTTAATATTAGAGATAATGGCAGTTAGAGTGCTATAAATAGAAATTTCAGGATAATATTTTATCGTACTATTTAGTACACTCCAACATGCCTTTAGTAGTAGCATTTGCGATCACAAGTAGGAAAGTGTAAGAAATGGTCGTGCATATATTATTATATCTATGTAAGTACTACAATAGGTATATAAATACAGTATAAATGCACTACTATGTACAAGGACTCTAAAAGGTACACAATAATAAGAGGGACATTATTTTATTTAAAAGTACAGTCGACAAAATATTTTGGCGGACATGGTATAAATTATAAATGCGTAGTTTTACAACGTGGAGAATGCGCGGGTTTTTCTCATGTCCATCAAAGTCTTTTGTCTATTGAACAAAAAATATAGTTATATAAACTAAAATTCTGAATAGAACTATAATAATTATTTAATTATGTATGGAAACAGAAATAGGTAAGTGCTTCTGATAACTACAGGAGAAGGTTAAAGCTATTATTTCACAGCCTTCGACTAAGGAGTGCTTAATAAGGTACTCTTTGTAAGTGAACAGCCATAGAGCTATAGAAGAAAGAGGTTTGAATATTATATTTATAGTCTTTGATATATTTATGCGAGTAGGTAGTTTATATTGTAGATTAACATTTCTAGACTTAGTACTAGATATTTTGTCGTATTTTATTTGTTCAGCAATTTTTTCTATGCCCGCAAAGAAAGGGGTATAAATTATACTTAGTTCAAATGTTGGTATACGTAATTATATAGATGAGTAATTAGCTTAAGCATATAGATAAGTACTGGGTAGGCTAGTGTCGCCAAGGGCAGAAGGGAGGTGCAAATAAAAAAAAAAACACGTAAGATTGAAACCCCCAAAAATGGAAACTATTGTGGGCTATCGGCTGTGGTAACTTTGTAGCTATAATAGATGTATGTTAGACGACATTTTGTCGAATATGGAATGCTATAAATAGTTTAATAGACGATTTTTAATCTAGGACTCACTTCAGAGTAGTGAGTAGGTAGTAATTAAGTTCGGAGTAGGTAATAAATAAAAGAGAAGCTAAAGTTACATCGGTAAATCTAAAGAAATGGTTTTATTTACATTTTATGTATTGTATAGGAGCAATTTTACCAACCACAATCTGACAATTTACTTCAATAGATTTTCAACCTTATCACAATAGTGGAAGGTTTACGTTCGATTGTAAAATTTTATAGATTCAGGTAGGTTAGCTGTCGTCTGTACGTTGATAAATAATAATTGTGCGTTTATTTGTGCGCATTTTATTTCTGATAAACAATGTAATTTTCTAAATAGTCCCAGAATGCACAAGACATACCTACCTATAATATTTAAGTACTCAGCTACAGACATATAGGTAGGTACGATGTAAGACGGCCAGTTTCGCGGGTCCCAGATAGAGTTCTAGATAGCTACCTATCTGACAGATCATCCCATAGAAAGGTAATGAAAATGTAAAATATTTCAATGGCACTATCTGTCAGATATGGAACCTGTGAAGTTTGCCTTCAATCTTGTATAAAATCCAGGTCTATGCAAAATTCTAAAAGTAAGTAGGTAAGTAGGTATTCAATTACAGATTAAGTAGAGATAGTTTATTGAAAATGGATTAAGAGATAGTGGAAGTATTACAAGTGCGATCTTATGGTGTAAAGTTAAATAGAAGAGTATTTAGTTATATGCTNGAACAGGGTCACGCAGTTTAAGTACTTGGGTCATTGGGTCACCGAGGACCTGAATGATGATTTGGACATCGAGAGGGAACGAAGGGCGCTGGCTATCCGAAGCAATATGCTGATCCGCAGATTTGCACGCTGTAGCAAAAAAGTGAAAATGACGCTGTTCAGGGCCTACTGCCAGTCATTCTACACGTGCAGTCTGTGGGTTAGTTATACGCAAAGGACATACAACGCCCTTCGTGTACAATACAACAATGCGTTCAGGATGCTGGTGGGGCTGCCGCGTTCTTGTAGCGCTTCGGGAATGTTTGCTGAGGCGAGGATAGATGGATTTCATGCCATCATCCGGAAGCGCTGCGCCTCCATTCTTCGCAGAATGCGTGACAGCTCCCACAGCATGTTGAGCACATTGTGCGGTAGGTGGGATTGCCCGTGGATGCGTCACTGGATCGAGCGGCACGCGTCTGCGGATGTGTCTTACATACTTCGCGGATAGTGTGACGCTCGATTCCGGGCGTATCCACCACATAATCGTAATACGTATTTTAATTTTTATTATTAGTTTGTCTTTTAATTTAGGTACTATGGATTTAGTAATCTGAATTAAACGTTATTATTATATTTCCGGTATTAAAGATAGAGTGGGTACGAGAAAAAACCGAGTGAAAATTAATTGAAATCATGAGCTTAGATTTCAATTAACTTTTCATCGCTTTTGAGACCAGAAGTGATAATATCTGCTATAATATTCGGTTATACCTATAGGATTATTTTATATTATATCAAATATGAAATATTTCTCTGTTATTTTTGCCTTATACTACATCTATGGCAATTTTCATCCCTTTTATTGTCATCAGATTATTTTGAAACTAAGGGTGCGTCCTGTGTAGGCGAATCCACGCAAACGCGAATGCGTGCCTTCGCGTTCGCATTCAGATCGCTCACATAGGATGCAGAACAAAGGTTTGCCTTCTGAAATGTATTACCTATACCCACCATAAATATGATTAGGTATTCGTTATGGAATGGTATATTTCACCAAAAAGTTCCAAGTTTGTTACTACATCTATATAATCATACAAATGTACTGATATAAATGGACTCTCCATATGAACTACAGGTACAATTCCATAATTCGTAAATAAATATTCCTGTTTTTGTAAGCAAATAATAATCTTCTCTTAGTCTACGCGGCGGTGTTTGAAACCAATGGAAGATGTATAAGGCACCAGGGTTGTATAACACCAATATGAATGCTATTTTTTCATATGCAAAGCTACGAAATATCCTACGAGGGCAGCTTCTATACAGTAACATTTTTTTTATTCATACGAATTTCAAAGAAGGTTCAATATGCGTGCATTATTTGCTAAGAACTTCGTCGTTAAGGTGCATTCGACCACTAGAAGCGGGAAATTCAAATATAAAATGTTTTTTTCATGTTTTACCTAAGTTAACATTCAATATGAGGCGTAATCTTATGATTGGCGGTTATAATATCCCACAAAGTAATTTCTGATGTCCTTGTTTAACTCACTGTTTTTTACAGTTACATTTGAATTGTAAGAAGTTTCGGAGTTAAACAAGGACATCAGAAATTACTTTGTGGGATATTATAACCGCCAATCATAAGATCACGCGTATATTTCAACTTCTACTTTCGTAGCTTTGGGTATGAAGAAATATTTCTGAGCTGCCCACATGCAGTCTATCTTGGTGAACTGTGTACCCAGCATGAAAAATGGACATCCGGTAAGTGTTGCCACCCAATTTTCCATAAGAGGCTATTAATTTTTGCGAGAGGCAGAATTTAATTCAGCCTTTATTCAGTTATTTTATGATTCTATTATATTCTTTCGCTTAATCATTAGAACGGGTACACTATTTACCAAAATTTTACGAAATAAACCTGTATACTACATTCTTTAATACACCTCTTAAGACTTATTCTGAATTATGTTCTACGGCTAGGGATGAGGTGCAAATAAAATAAAAAACAGAAAATGTAAAAAATAACATTTTACTTTCAAATAAATAGGACTAACAATGTTCATGCTAGGGATTGAAAACATAAAACCAGGTAGGTATTGTTCTACAAATTTGGCTTGAGCTGAACACAAAATGTTAAAAAAAAACTTAATTAAAACTAATTGTTACAGCTCTGTCATTTATATGTATCGCGTAAAATATGGGCATTATTTTACGCAGTACAAATAACTTATGTCATATACCCCAACACACACTCAAATCAATTGCCAAATATCAATAATGAAAGTATCCAAATAACACGTTAAATTATTGGGCAATGTTCAAATTAGATTGCCAGTAATCTTAACTATATCTATACTCAAATGATTGTTAGTGGTTCAGTCTGTAAAACATACATAAATTAAAATGTTAGATTTTTACTACAATATATTAATGTGTGAATGACATTTCGTGGAATCAGGCTAAGGAACAAACAGCAATTAATCTAATAGTTTAAATTAACTGAAAAATACAAATTATTCCAAACATTTGATTATAAAACTCTTTTAATTTCTATTTTTAATATAAAAGTCATCCACAGAATCTTGTAAATTTTGCTTAAAGATAAAATTAACATTTATGTCAGGTTAAATTACTAAATTGAATTTTAGTCATAACTTTAACACTTTGGATTAGTCAAGTAAAAACGAACACAAGTTTCAATGAAAATGAGACCCTGAGTCTAGGAAAATAAGGCAAGTTTTCTTATGAATCTTGTCTTAGGGACTAGTTATTAACTATAGGAAGTGAGAAAGATTATCACTTGATTTTAATAAACGAAAATGTTACATGTGTTTTTGATTATACTAGAATAGCTGAAGCATTGAGAAACATGATAATAGCATAGAGCCTTATAGGTAAAGGTGGACCCAGACATTGCGAGGCATGCGTCACGAACAGGGCACAACAATCGCCTCGAAAAATTTTATGAACATAGACTCTGGTCGAGCCATTTTTCTCTGCGCATGCCTCCCAAGTCTGGGTATGTCTTAAGAGAAAGCAAAACCATAAAATCACTCATTTAATGTCATAACCAATATATTAAATATTGTACACAAATCATAAAATATGAATATCAATGCCAAACAATACAATAACGTCATTCATCCTTTTTGTACTTACTACCTATTAAATATTTTTAATGCTCTTACAAACTTTAACTTTACATATATAAATTTTAATATCGACTTTTTATCTATTTTATATACATACATATACATGTAAGGAAGAAGAGAGAATATTAGAGTGGTATTTTGTAGTCAATATTTATACCTAATTTAGTCAGGATCCATCATAACATTTTGATTTAGTTGCATAGTAACTATAATGTTCCAATAAAAACTTTTTTGTAACATCTGTAAAACATTTTACTTCATAATTATGGTTT
>NWSH02000081.1:1107709-1125556 GCA_002382865.2 Heliothis virescens | reverse complement strand
AAAAGGCACAAACTGATGATAAATATTACTTTTTGGCAAACTGTATCTCATGTCTCCTTATTTACTCAATCAACAATCTACACAACATAAAAATCATATAACTTGCATAAAATATATATAGCTATCGAACACATTACGTTAAAATGTCTCAATCCTTAAATCACTGATATCCCAGGCACCTTATTCATAAACTCGCACTGGACTGCTTATTTTGTCACTCTTTCTCATATAATCTCTTGAAAATCACGTAATTTTGCACTTGACGGTGACAATTCCGTCATCACTGACTGCGATCACTTGTGAGCATAAACCATACACATACACGTCACTGTTTGACACGCTACACTTATTTGTTCACTGAAGTTTTTTCACCACCGTCTGTGGCTGTTGTACTGACTGGCCCAGCGGTTAGAGCTGGTGACGTGGGCCACCGCTCAGTGCCCCAGGCGGCGGGTGAGCAGGTCCCAGGCGGTGGCGAGGTAGTGCAGCGCTCGCTACAAGTTGCGCCAGAACTCCGCCGTCACGATGATGGGGCACAGCCGCGTGAACGAGATGCCGGCCAATATGCCAGTTACTAACATGGCAGCGCCCATCATACCCGCTGTGCCTGTGTTTTCTGGTGCCACCGTACTGGAATGAGAGTTGTGAGTTAGACAAGGTTTATAGTATAGGAATTTTATTTCTTTTTACAAGGCTCACTTTGAAGTCTGCCGGGGCTATGCCTACCGGGGCTGCGGGATCGTTCGCGCGAGTTACCTCGGCACTGGCATACAAAGGGCTCTCAAAGGAACACGGTGGGTTTTAGTCAGTAAAAGTCTGACTCTCCCCCTCACTCTGTCACCCACAACGGGAGGGGTCATCTGATGATTTCCCATCGACCGAAGAAGGCTATTTTTTTCCGGGTGCGCGGAATGGTTCCCACGGGACGCGCGCGGGTGAAACCGCCTCCGGAAAATAGTTATATATAATAGGATACACTCACCCTCCCATATACATCATAGCCAAGGAGCTTCCATGTCCAGAGGTCCAGCCCATGATGACAGCACCAACCCAGAACACCCAGTCATTGTCGAACAGTATCGGCAACGTTCGAGTCTTGGACTTGTATTTACACAGCAAGAAGAACGGGATGAACAGCAGACGGATAGATGTGAATACTACCAGCCATTTGGGACCGGGCTAGAAAAAATAGATTAATTTAATAAATCTCTTTTGGCATATTATATATATGTATATGTAGAAAAACTTATGAGAAGAGCTCGTGGCTAAGTGAAAGCCGCGCGGTCGGTCCGTGGATTGACCATCTTGTCATAACGAGTTCTTCCGTGTTTCGGAATGCACGATAAACTTGTGGGTCCCGGCTGTAATTTGACCATCTTTGTCAGTCATCGTTACGTGTAGTCAGAAGCCAAAAAGTCTGACAACCAGTCTTACCAATGGGAATCGGTTTGCCTGGGTAACTGGGTTGTGGAGGTCAGACAGGCAGTTGCTCCATGTAAAATACTAGTTCTCAGCTGCATCCGGCTAGACTGGAAGCCGACCCCAACATGATGGGCTAGCAACATAAAGGCTAGGCAGATGATGAATACGTAGAAAAAATTATTCCCAAAAAAAAGTATTACTTTGTAAAAAATAATAGATACTTACAATTTGCTTATAACTAGCGGTGATGTTGCCTAGCGTCGCCATAACGTTGAACGTTAAGAAACAAGTGATGCGAACGAAGTTTTCGCCCAAGAACCCCTCTGTGGACGGCTCAATGTCTGCAAATACAACAAAATTGTGTTAGTTTGTGCGAAAACTTAAAAGATAAAAAGTCATTTATTAGGAGTAGGCAGAAAATCAGCAATTTTTGAAGGTCAATTTTACAAAAGACAGCCCCCAGAACGCCTGCTCTTCACCACTTCCTATAGAAAGAAAGAAAGAAAATACATTTATTGACACAACACATGGAAAAATAAACAATTAGAAAAGAAAATGGACAAGAAAATAATATAATAATGGTTGTGCCAAATAGACCCAGTTCAGCATTTATGTCAGAAACATAGTGCCTGACGCTGTTTTCAACTGGGCCTACGAGGAGTTGCGGGTGTCAATCAGTTTGAAATAATTTCATGTTATAGGTATATCATGTGTTTTTGCTACTCCCCAGCAACACAAATCTGTCTGTATGGTTTGAAGAACCGGTTCTATATAAAATTAATACATTAATACGTGAAGTATACAATTTAATTACACATTTACCCATGTTGGCTAACACAGCCTTTCATACCCATACTGCTTATTACTCAAGCAGCTAATAAAAATAAATAATTTACCTGTATAAAATAAAAGAATTATGAATTCATAGACATGTGTTGATGGGAAGTTTGTAGCGCCACTTCTTCCCAGCAAAAACACATAGGAAGTGGTGAAGGGCTTGAGTTTTGGGGGCTATCTCATATAATTTTGACGTTCAAAAGTGTTGTTTTCAGCCGACTTTAAATAAATCCATTTTGATTCTTGTTTTTGATACTTTGACTTAAAAAAAAAACCTTATAAACAAATGATATTTGTTTTTTTTTGTATGCTTCAAATATGACGAATCGTTAACCTGAGTCCGCGATAAGTCCAAAATGTATTTTTACATATATTTTTTGGGGACAAGACTTTTCAAGTGAACAATTCCGGCCGGGTCGAGCTTACAAGGAAAAGGAACGAAATTAATCCGACTTATCGATAAAAAATAGTAAAGTTCGTAAAACTATCGATAAAAAAATGTGAAGTTCCTTCAATTGATAAATAAGTAGATTTTTATAGAACCTTACCTGAAATAACTGAAGGGAATACGGCTAACGAGACGAAGAAAGTGATGAATACATTGTAGAGCTGCAGTGACGCTTGTGCGAATATTTTAGCGCGGGAAACCCTTGGGCCTTGATTGGTTTTCGGGTTGTCCGCTGCATCGTTGCGTTGAGTTTGTAAATTCACGTGATAGCGGTAGAATTTCTGGAAAAGTAGTAAATAAGTAGTCAGTTGGGATGGATGGATTCTCATAGTCCATTGGTCACATCGGCGATGTCACCACTAGTTCGGCTATGGTATAGTTAAACTAGCGACCCGCTCCAGTTACGAGCGGGTGCAATTAGAAACCTCAAAAATAAGTTTTCCACTATGTAATGGATGATGCAACCAACCTTTGCTCATAAGAACAGTCATTTGAAAAACATAACCCTTCTTGGCAGTCGGTTAAAAAAGAGGGACAGAATATTTTTCTTTTGTTACAATAGCAATTTTTAAATGTTTATTATAAGTTTGTAGCAGTACAATTTTACACACAAATCAACTTAAAATCTGCATGTTATATAAATAATGCGTTACTGTACCCACTTAAAAAAGTAAGAAACATATCTTGAATGCTTCCTCTGTTGCGTAGTGGGAATATACATTACATACATACATTTTATTTCGATAACATTCTTTCAATTATCACACAAACATCTGCATAACCTTTTTCTCACTATATTGGGGTTAGCATCAGTCGAAACCCATGGTGTGTTGTAATTGCCGAGGCCCGGACGAAATCATTATGACACTGATGATCACATCCACGGAGCGACCGCGATAGTGCACCCTTTTTTCCCTTGACAAGTTCTTTAGTAGGTAACCATAAAAAACTGCCAGAATTATACCCAATAACACTTACATCAGTATTCTTAAAACAACTGCTGACTGTAAACTTTCACGTTAATCTTCCCAAATCTTGTTTGAAAAAAAAAAGGGACGTCATGTTGTCATTAAAAATGGACGTTAGGGAGTCAGATAGACACTCACGTTCAACGGCAGCGCGAAGTACGAGTCGATACAGATGAGCATGACAAACATGCCTCCTATGAAGTAGTAGATGGCGGCAGTGCGAGGGTTGTCGAACAACACGGAGCACCAGTTCAGGAACACGATGAGCAGGCCACACAAATTGCTGCCCATGACTACTGCGCCCGTGTACTTCGAGGGAAGTTGGGCCGCCACGCCGTATACAGAGTTTTGGAAAATCGCGTTGAATCCTGAAAGGTTAATATACTTAAGTGAGTAAAAACCACGTGTGAGTACTTAATCTATACTAATATTATAAAGCTGAAGAGTTTGTTTGTTTGTTTGTTTGAACGCGCTAATCTCAGGAACTTCTGGTTCGATTTGAAAAATTCTTTCATTCAGTGTTAGATAGCCCATTCATCGAGGAAGGCTGTAGGCTACTTTTTATCCGGGTGCGCGCAGTAGTTTCTACGGGAAAGCGGGTGAAACCGCTGGCAGAAGCTAGTATATAATAATGAATGAAATTTGTTTTCATAAAGGGTCATAAACAGTACTTTGAAATTCAGTATCTAAATAACAAGACCTTATAGGCAGTCACAAACTTAAGAGAGGCTAGCAGAAGAGTAATGGTGCTAACTCAAAAATTAAGTCGTGGTCGAAACGTGGCATCACGAAAATCGCAATCGGTTTCATATGGTCCACGTTGTTACGATAAGGATCAGTAAAAAGAAAAGGGTAACCTAATCTACATAGTTTCTATAACATAAGCTTCATACTCTTCACCAAAATGCTGATAAAATTCTACATTCAAGGAATAATTTAACAAATAATCTACTTCAAATAATGAAGACCACACATGGATAAAAGTAGGAGATAACAGTTATGAGAATCGGACAAGAGAGATAAGTAGCCCCACAAATATATGTACAAAATGTGAATTGTTTTTGATAAGTATGTGTGGCCTTAACCTCTCACTGATATAATACTGATAGGACAATAGGCATAACAGTTTTATCATTTAATAACTTGAACTTTAAAATGTTAACTAAATAAAATTTGATGGAACTTGATATCTTGGCTATCAAATACTGGATCGACCAGCGGTGTCACCTCTCCCGTTGGAACTAATGGCCTATAATAGCCTCCTCGATAAAAGGGGTATTTAACACTAAAATATTTTTTAAATCGGACCCGTATTTTCTGATTTTAGCTCGTACAAACAGACTCTTGGCCTTTGTAGTTTTAGAACAGATCTAAAATAATACCAAATGATATATATCTGAAAACTATGCTAATCAGATCTGTAGAATTAAATAAACAGATTTCTAAAACTGAAATAGCCCAACAAAATTGTTTTGACCCGAACTATAGTCAGCAGAACTGTGTCAATTGATCTGTAAATAGTTCGTACAGAAATACAAGCTTTTTAAATAAAATGAAACTTTATTAAAGATTATTTAGCACTTAATCTTAATTAAAGAAGAGTTTGGTGTAAAAAATTTGAAGGCTTGATCAAATTCATTTAAATTTATGAGATTTTATACTAAAAATAAATATAGTTCTACAATATAATCGCATATTTTTTTAAAGCCAATGCAGTACCTTTGTTCCCTATTGCTTCATGCCATTTTTAAAGTGTGTACATAAAATATATAAAAAAACAAAGTTTCTTAAAAGTTTGACCTATAAATAACTTGAATAGAACTTAAAAAGTTAAAAGCTTCATTAAACAACTACACATTTTTCGATTGCCACAACTTATCATTGAAATCTGAGCTCCCCCAAACAACGCGTAAAGTGTGTTTGATAAAATATCGGTCAATGACCCCCAGCGATAGCCAGGAAGAGTGATCGACTGGAATAAATTGAACACACATTGTAGTTATTTGGATAATCATACTAATGTTATAAAGCAAACGTTTGTGGGCACGTATGTTTGTTATTTCTTCACGCCCAAACGGCTGAACGGATTTTGATTAAACCTGTCAGTAATATAGCCTATATATCAGGACAACTTATAAGCTACTTCTTATCGGGGTGCGAAGTAGTTCCCACAAGACGCGAGTGAAACCACTAACAAAAACTAGTATATGATAATTTACTTTAGGTTTTATATAACATAAATATAATTTTGTAGCAAAACTCATTTTCATACAAATCTACTTTAAAATCTGTATGTTATACAAAGTAATGCGTTACTGTACCCACTTAAAAAAGTAAGAAACATAAAATTCATGCTTCCTCTGTTGCGTAGTGGGAAAATAAGCAAAACAAACACATTGACTTACCTCGATAAAAGTGCTAACTAATAAACTATTTTGTTTTATAATTGAACTAACCAAACTATAATACACAAACCATAAAACAAATATAGCCTTAATAAAAATATCCAGACAAAATTATCGCCGCCTCTAGTGTTGTGCCTTCAAACCAAACAAAACTATCGACTACAAAAAGGAGGAAATATATTCAAAATCTTACCGTTCAAGAAGAACACAGATATCATGGTGAGCCAGAAGAATGTTGCCGGCCAGTCTGAACTATCCACCATCGCTAGTATCACGTTGCACACGAATATAACCACTTCCATCACTAGCGACCATACTATGCGGACTGTTAAGTCACCCCTGGAACAAATAGCATATTGTAATTACATAATTAAAATACTTAAAAATATTTATCTATTGATATTGTTATGCTGATGATGATGGTATCCTAGCCAATTGTCGACCACAGCGGCTGTTCTCATATAAGGAGATCAGCCAGCTGTGCAGGTCATATTATAGTGCACAAGCATTTGCAGACAGGTGCACTCCCTATTATCGTCATCAAACTTTATGCATTTGATTATTTTTGAAACTAAGATAAGCGTTAATCTGAAAATTGTTCTTTCATCAACTTTGCTGCTTCGAAATTAGCCATTTGAGGAATCGCCTTAAAAATCAACGATTAACTATACTACATATAATTTTTATGTTTGTGTAAATGTAGCTAGACTTAGGTGCACACAAGTTTATGGTAAAAAACATGCGTGTGTTTTAGTAGAGCTTTTCTCTGCCCACTTTTGTAATGTGATCGATCAGATTAAATGCTGAGTGTCACTGCGTTGGGTAGTGGGCATATTATGTACAATCGCTTTCACGAAAACTGCTCAACCGATTGAGACGAAATTTGTGTCCGGGTGTGGTAGTTACCACAGGACGAAGATGAAAGCTCAGATAGAATTCCGTAATTTTGTAACTGAAGCATTGTGACCATAGAATGACTTGACAGCTTGATAAATTTATCAACTAGTCCAAAAATTAATTCCAGATTGTATCTATCTATCGAAAAAATAGTTTAAATTTAGAATAACTTGGTTAAACTTTGATTTATATTAAATAAAAACAGAGTAACTATCAGCGGCAAATTTTCTTACATTTCTAAAACTGCACGAATACTTTAAAACTTTTATCCCATAACTCCGTTAACACTACGTTTATTGTAAAAAATTACACGTGCATAGTTTTAATGATTTTAATCCCGCAGCAGCCGTGCCTGCCTCGGAACTTATGCAAATATTATAGAAAAAACTCCTGGCAAGCCGCCTACTCGCTACTTTAAAGTATGTTTAAGCTCGCGTTAACTTTGATTTATACGTGCGCCTGGGGCGGAAATGTGTGAATAATATGCAGATTCCATTTTTCGTAATTAACTATTAAATTATTTATTTGTGTGATTTTTTTTTGAAGTAATTAATCTGGTTTTAAGTAACTATCTATAATATCATGTTGATTTTCCTTAACTAAATACAAATGTACAGAATTTTGATTAGGGAAACAGTTTATCTTTTGGTCAGTACACACAAAACTTCAGAGGATTTAATTAAAAACTTTTGACCTCTACCAATTGAAATCGGATAAAAGTTTGATGTAGATAAACATAATTGTCTAGTACAAATAAATTTAATAAGAAGATATTTAATTACTTGCGGGTCCGATTCCAGTTGAGCTGGGCTACACTTAATCCTATGCAAATATTTTCAGATTTTGCGCGATTGCAAATCAATCAATCAATAACGGTTTAAAGGAATTGTCATTAAATGCAAAAGAGGGACATTTTAGACCCCAGTTAATTCCAATTTAGACCAAATTTTGTCATTTTACCTAAGAAAATGACTCAATTCCCTTAAGCAATAAGAATAACAAAAAATATACATACTTGGTCTTAAAAAAAACGTTGAACCAACTGAAAAACAGATTAGGTATCTGGCTAGCCCATCCGACATACGCCAAATAATGTTCCGAATACGTAGGAGCATTCACTAATTTGTACTTGACGAAGTAATCTTTGGCAGTGATGAACATGTTCCAAGCCGTAAGCGTTCCGAGTCCGTGTAACAGGAACGTTACAAATATTAGGTTCCATTTGTCCTTTGGTTCTGATGTGTCCATAGCTATACCTGTAATGAGAGAATCGGATTAAATGGAAATATTCCACGTTGTTTTGTCATGAGGTGATGTTTAAAAGCAGTCAATTCTATTTTCTAATATTTTGATCTTCTTATTTTTTTTCATAAGAAAAATGAAAATAAATATGCAGCTCTACTTCAAATTATTGTAAAAACGCAAAAATATTAATATAAAATACCTAGAAGTCAGAAGACTAACAAAAAGTTTTTCAAGTTCTGGGAATCGAACTCAACACCATATCGTGGTCAAGTCTCGACTTCTATTCCAAGTCAATGATTTCTTTTTGGATTACTTATATCTATTTTAAAATTCTATTTATGCGAGCTGAAAACTTTTGATGCTCGATTTTCATTTACATTACTGTTGAATTTCAAACCCGTTTTTTAATATCATAAAGTCATAGGGACAAAAACCAAATGTCGCAATACTTAGGTGCACACAAATTCACAGGAACCTGCATGTGTTTTAGTGAAGCGTTGATTTACCCACTGAAATGATATGTGACACACAGTTATGATAACTGAAGACACTGCGTTGGAAGTGGGACACGTCGTCAAGTATACTCGAGCTCGAAATTACGCATGCCTTCTAAAGATGTATGAAAACTTCGCTTGCGCGATTTAGGATTGAGTGTTGCTTGACAAGCTCACCAGGTGGCGTTGCTGTTTGAACATGTTTTTGTGATATAAAACAAATTGATTATCTGTACTCGGATAAGTTTTTTTTTTATGTTAAGACATTGATATGTTTGGCGAAATCTACCAACAAACTTGCTTGAAAAATATCATGCAAGCTTTGATCAAATATATCATCATCAATCACTTATCAAAGCAATAAATGCCTTGTTTTTTTTTACCAATGTATTAATTATTTTTTTAATGGTTTTGCTTGTTTATTTGTTTTTTTACTTAACATTCCTCGGAGTTATGGGTGTAGACTTATTTTTCGACAATTATCCCTCGTGTCCATAAACTTTAATAAATCAGATTTTTAATTTATTCTCGTCCATAAATCATGTAGCTTTCTAAACTTCTTTCCTTATAAAATTTTAGACCACCTTAAATTTTATACAGCAAAAGACTTTTTGGATCTGACAAGAACTTTAAATCACAGATAGACTTCCCATAAGCATTCAAATTTGTCATAGTTCACCTTTTTCGATGAAAGCGTGTTAACATAAGATTTTTGCCATTTTACCAGTCAAGTTGAGTGTGTCTCCAAAAGAGGTTTTTAGTATAGTTTACCTTTCAGGTTGAGGGTATCATTTGGCAGGTTGTTGCCTTCCCACGCGGGCGTCAATTTCACCGGCTCGTTGCGGAGGAACGGCGCCTTCTCGTCCGCACCATCCCAACCTGATGACAAAGGGTACAAAGATACCTATTAGATCTGGCTCCAGAAACACTCATATCTGCTTAATGGATAAAACTAGAAACAAACTTATTTGAACATCAATAGAAAAATTTCGAGGATAGTTGTAGGTTGAGAATAAGATCACGGTTTGATCCTGACGAGAACAATAAAGGTAGAGGGATAGGATGATACCTTGTTAATATTTGGAAATCTTGGTTGGAAAACCATGTGCTTGAGAGGTCTCGTTCAATGTGGAAGAAACCACAACAATGTCATGTATTTCCAAAATTACATTTACCTCAATTATACTATTTGTACATAGACCTTTCAATAGTAAGGAAAACATGGAATTTCCCTGTAAACAGAGGTATAAGGCAAACCAAACTATACTATAATAGGCACATTACAATTACCCTGTCTACTTTCCTCATTTGTGTAGTTAGTTCTGTCATATGTGGTTACATACATATACGTACTATTTTGCAAAGTAGTATGTATACGAGCTCACCAGACCAATTGCCGCGCATTTACGCTACAATTAGTTACGTTTAGTTTATCGTAAACCGTCAATGAATCTACTCGTAACCCCATCTGACCTGTGATCTCATTAATTTCAACTATCAAGGGTACTGCTTTAGTATAAATCAATATGTTCAGCATTTAGAAGGTTAAGTAGAATGTATCTCAATTATTAGTATGTGGGTTTGATACCCAGAAAGTATCTAAATCTAAATGTTTTGGGAACGTCCATAACTAACAAAAGTAGAAAATATTATTTAACATTAAATGCAAAAAACTTCTTTGTTTAAAAAAATCTTTGGAGCAGTGAGAAAAAGAAACAGTTGAAAAATGATTTGTTGCTATACACAAAGTAACCCAAGTTTATAGATTCAAACTTGCGTTAAGTTGTAAAGCATTACTGTACCCATATAAAAAACCGGCCAAGTGCGAGTCGGACTCGCACACGAAGGGTTCCGTTCCATTATCTTTGTTTTTCATACAAATATATGAATAACAAAGTTATAATTTGCGGTCACTGAAAAAGTGCTATATCTCAAAAACTACTGACTGTATCTTGTTCAAACCAATTTTGGTTGGTAGTTTTTATTGAGATCTATAACATATATTTTTTTCAGATTTTTCACTCTGGTAGTTTAAGAATTAGAGGGGGGGGACACACATTTTGGCACTTTGGGAGTGTCTTACGCTAAAATGATTGACTTTAGGAAAAAGTGGTTTTAGAAACCTCACTACCATTTTTTAAGACCTATCCATAGACACCCCACATGTATAGGTTTGATGAAAAAAAAATATTTTTAGTTTCAGTTTCATGTAGGTATGGGGAGCCCCCCCTAATATTAATATTTTTTTTATTTTTGTACAAAAATCGTAAAGCGGTTAATATAATACATCTACCTACCAAGTTTTAACTGTGTAGTCCTAATAGTTTCGGAATAAAGTGGCTGTGACATACGGACGGACGGACGGACGGACAGACAGACAGACCGACAGACAGACATGACGAATCTATAAGGGTTCCGTTTTTTGCCATTCGGCTACGGAACCCTAAAAAGTAAGAAGCATAACTTTGATGTTTCCTCTGTTGCGTAGTGGGATTAAAAGAAAATAGAAAGCGTTTATTTAAACACAAGTAAGTTTTACTGGTCACTGAATATTCATGTTAAATCTTAATGTATTTTGTAATTGATTATGTAATAGGCAAATAAGCTAAGAAGAAATTTCGCTTCATAACAATGTATCCTGAATAAAAAAACAAACGAAAATCTTAACCAAACACAAATGAATGGATAGTGGAAACTACGTACAAGGCATGAAAATATTTGTTAAGCACCTACATACATACATACCTGTAAAATATTTAGATTCGGTTTGGTTGATCAGAAAAGAAGGTGTCGCTAAGCAACCTAACAAAGGGTAACTTTTATAATCGATACAGTTCTTTCTAATATTAGAAAGCTGAATTGATGCGCGACGTGCCAACGAGGACAAAGCATAATCAGGTATACAATTTATGGTAAACATGGTATACATATAACCAAAATGGTTAATCATTATTGTGGCATAATATATGTTAAAACAGCAAAATTATTAATGTCTACACAAAAAGTATCAAGATCATTCAAATTCATACATCGGAGAATATTTTCCTCCAAAAATAAAAAGGTTGCCAAGATATGGCCAGATTATCGATTCAGCAGAGATTTTTGCTGGAAATTCAGGCACAAGGCCCAAGAATTTAGACCCTTGTAATCAAATACATCTTCTCAGGACAAAGTTGTTTGCGCTAAAAGTTACGCACGGAAGCCCCGGGACAAACAACACAACATAAATACTACCGAATCGTTTGCGGAATTCGTGTTTTACCTGCCTTTGAAGGTGTAGAAATATTCTCTCGACATAATGAGAGATTCTGGACAGTTTGGGATTTATCATCAAGTTTTTTTTATAGTATTATTTTTATGTAAAACATTCAGCAATCATATACCTAGTCTCAGAGGTTTTATTGTCATTGAGGAGGGGAACACAATGAATAGGCTTTACTTTGGCAACCGTATTAATGAAAGTCGCCATATTGGCGATATGGACCTAAGTTGACCAATGAGCAATTTCATTTGAAATATTAAATTAATAAATCCCCCGTTACAATTACAACCTACCTTTAATATACACCTTGGGACTTCAACAATAAAAGATCGTAACTTAATGAATAATTAGACAATTAATAACCAAACTTTTTCTCAGAAGG
Organism: Heliothis virescens; assembly: GCA_002382865.2. Lineage (NCBI taxonomy): Eukaryota > Metazoa > Arthropoda > Insecta > Lepidoptera > Noctuidae > Heliothis > Heliothis virescens. The sequence continues at coordinate 1,113,196 of NWSH02000081.1, read as the reverse complement.
TTTCTGTAGGGGTTCCTGTCAATGACTTATTTATGCGATTAGGTAAGCTTTTTTACAACACACTATGCTGTAACAGGTAAACATTGGCATGTGTATGCCGCAGGCTTTTAAATCATTGTTTTAAAAAACCTAAAAAAAACCAGTGAATTCGTATGCAGTTAATAAAAAAAACATTTAAAAACTACGCGAGCGCGTGCTATTTACGACACTCGAGTTTATACAGGGTGAGGGGGGATGCAGCGGTCGTTTGCTCCACCCACTCTAACACGAGGGTCGCTTAGCGAAACAACATTTTTAAATCGCCCTATTTCAAATAAAGAAAATATTTTAAAGAAAATCCGACCAACTTGAGACTATGGAAAATTACCTAAAAATTAAAATGATAATTTGTAACCGGACCTAAAAATAGGATAATTTTGCGACGTTATAATGCAGTTCGTTGAAAAGCAAGAAATAAAAATACTATTATTCATTCGCACCTGTAGTAACGCTATACGAATGAGTGTACTTATTACACAGCTGTCAGTCAGAATGAAAAATGTTTTTTTTTGCATTTTACATGTACAGTTCACGCATAGGACTAGTTAATTTAATGTGTTCCTGAAGCAGGTTGCATGAGCCCACCTGCCTTAAATGCTTTCAAAAATATTACCGCATCAAAACATCAGGACGTATTTGAAAATGCACAAGTTACTGTTCAAATACGGAAAACCACAGCACGAAAGTTAGAGCATTCTAAAGCCTAGGTTCACCCAACCGAGTGAAACACTCATCCCGTTCACATTTGCTCACAAAGCTCCCAAAACATGAAGTTTCGCAGGCAAACCAACAATCAACAAGTAGGTCACAAAGTTATTATGTTAAAGCATTTACCGAACGTGGTATAAAAAAGTTAAACACACTGCGGCAGACTAATTTCCCTCAGCGGTAGCACGTAACTAGAGGTGCCTACGGTCCAGAGCCATCGACAAACAATAGAGGCATTATCGCTCTTTCATCGTAATACCCGTAAAGATTTCGAATTTCGCTCACTGATTGCTTACAACTGCATTTGTATTAATTTTTGTGGCTAAAATTATTTCCTCAATACTAAATAGAAAAATAATCTACGGTGATAAATTAGGCAAAAAAAAATATTGACTTTTCACCAGTTCTTATTTATTGTTATACAGAAATAGTACCAAAATAACTTTGTACAATCAATCCTATCAACAACACGGTCTATAATATTTAATGAACATAAATGAAACCTGTGTAGCGAGGAAAGTCAAAAATATTTCGTCAAAAAGAAACTCATGAAAAACCAATTACAAAAGCATGTTAGCGAAGTTTCCTTATTAACATAATTTCATGGAAATCCTTCAAAATTGACCAAGATTTTTAAAGTCATTTCAACAGTTCTTCTTTCTTTATGTTTTGCGAAATACTGTCGTCTACATAGCCCTTTATATTTTTTGACAAGACTGCAAGGCTATTATTGCACAAGCAGATTTTTAGGCCCAGTACTGGAGTATCTATGCTCAGCTTACTTCATAGTTCACAAACATTGTTGGTAGTATACCATGCTTCCTGTGTACTCAACATTATGCCTAATTATGCGCAAATATCCGAAAACGGAACAAACACAGGCTAAACAAATATTTGTCTTATGAGATGCCTTCAGAATCCAAAACTCAGATTGCGGCCAAGCAATGAGATGGTGAAAATCACATGGTTATGTGAATGAAAATCGTAGACGTGTTTACAGATATCTTGCCTACTTGCAATATTATATATTCCATATTCAATGCTAATAGATAATGATAGGAAAATAAGCTGGAATATCATAATGAGATGTACTGTCACAAGGCTGCTACCTCGACCCATTAATGATTGAATCTTAATTAAATAATCAGTATTCTAAAGAGATATCTATTGTCATTTGATTGTGACAGTTTATCATAAGATATACCAGGAACTTATTTACAATCTATCATTTTATAAGGACATAAAGACATTGGTATTATGTAACTTCATCAAGCTATAGGTACTTGTTTAGCACCCAACGAGACCAAAAAGGTCATTATAGATCTATCAAACCTATTTTTAGATTCAATTTACGTATCAACTTGACCTTTCAAGCAAACTAAGTTAAACCAAGTACAAATCAAGTTAGTGCCCAGCTTGGCGGAATATTGATCCAAAATTAGGTTCCAAATGGGGTATGCTAAGTTAGGGTTTCTGGATTTAAAGTTTTGGAGAGACTGTCTCCTGAGCATGTTTACAATATGTGGAATTACTATGATTACTCTCCCAAATAAGTTCCCACTATAGATGAATGTAAAAAACTGGTACAGTAGGCTGTGCCGTCCGGTTAAACAGGTTTTTTGGACTACGAGGTTAAAGTTTTGAAGTAACTGATTTAGAAGATGTTTACGCATTTAGGGAACGAATTTCCACTTGTTCGTTTGTCAATAAATATCGTTGTGCTATTGGCGTTTCAAGGAAAAAGCTTAGTCTATATCTTGGACATAATTAGACACGAAAATCTCAAATAACCTATTGTTGGTTACACGACGTAATAGGATATGGAGGTACTAAAGTTTCTACTTAGAGTGCATTGTGTTCTTTATATCAGATAACGTAATTTAAGCAAACCAATTTGTTCTAGCTATTCATTTATACATATTACGCAATAAGTATAACAAATTCAAATCGTATGCGCTAGTTTATATTTTCTATTGTTCCAAGTCCAACTGTACTATTATTTTACGTCACAGTTACTCGTGAAATGTCTACTTACTTTTTTCGGAATTTCTCCGAAAGGTTCCGTAGTCATCCGCCATGTTTGTCACAATATTATTTTAATATGGCACTAAATATTCACATCACAGACGTTGGTACGTCGATGCGTGTTCTCTGTAGAACCACAAGACACTACATAAATATCTCGGCTCCGCTATTGAATAACATTAGGCAAATTATATTTCATTATATGGATGTTAGATTTGATATCGAGTACCGGTTTAGTTAGAACTTTTTGTTTCAATTTTCATCAAGAATGTAGACTTCGCAAAAAATGTCAGTGCCGTCTGCACTGACATTTTTTGCGAAGTCTACATTCTGCACACTAGCACATTATTTTTGTATTTTATTGCTTATCATATTTCTATCGTTAATGCAGCAATTTAAAAAGAGTTTGATAACTTGATGCGCTATTTTAAAGAAATAAGACAGTGGTGTCTTTTGGATATGTATTGAATATGAAATATTTATATTCCAGTCGGATTATGGGAGCAGTTGGAATTGACTCTGGGCAGAAGTTACCAAGGTTCTATGTTATATTTCTCAATCTTCAATTCTTCGGCACTCTTTTGCGCAATGTTATTCATATCGAACCATACACAGAAAATGCGTGGGAATGCTTAGAATAATTTATTCAAAGCAGAACTGACTTGAATATTCCAATATTGATTCCAATGGTGTAATTTAACTCTCACATCTATAAACATTAGAGATATTATTACTTATGGAGGAAACTAGAATATAATGATGCGGTTTGTACGACTCATCATGTTCGTATCTTGTTTTGGATTCTTTAGATAATAGCCACTTTTGTTTTTCTTCATAAAAAATGAGCATAATCTTACATTGATTTCAATAAATCAAGATGAATAAGTATCACTAAATTTTTTACCTAAGTTTCGATAGTTTTTCCATAGTGTTTATTTGCTATGACGTAGTTTCATCTGCCTGGCGCCGCTGACACCATTAGACAATACTCAATTATTAGATGTCAACCTTTGAAGACCTATGATAAATTACTTTCGCATGCCCCGGACAAGTGGTGATTAAAGAAAGAAATCTCCTCGAAAGAATAATAAGGTTAATTTTCTTGCATTTTGCACTATGCTGCGTTATTTCCTCTGATAAGTACCCATAACAGTAACACTGCATAATTTCATTTTTCAACTAAGTAAGCATTTTCGAGTGTAATATGTATTTTAATTATATAATCAACTTTTTATTTGAAATCCCCGCATGCTTCAAGTTAAATACTTTCAAAGTTAAACTCACTTCATGTCACACATAGGCACATTTAATTAAAAACGAGTGTTGATTTTCAATCTTCTTTTATATCCCCACAAATCCACACCACTCCCAACGAACCTTTATAGTTAACTACGTAATTTGTTTTGTTCCCAAATTGTTAGTTAATTTTTAACTACACACCATTACAGTTAATTAACATGGAACCGTACTATCGTTAGGAACTCATTACTTAAGTTAATCGCACCTTTATCTTGGTTAAATGCAGTAAACAAACAATGTGTAACAAGGTAGGCATGTATGTATAACCAGTTATAGTTAAAGGCGCCACACTTGATTGGCTTCGGGAGACGTGACGTCACAAATTCCATCTAACAGCCTCCCAATTATTATGGGAACTGAGAACTGAATTTCCCAAATGTCATCGAACTTTTAACATCCAGAAGTTTCTCAAGAAACGTGTAAACGTGGGTTTAGAGATATAGGTGAAGGTTAAGTTCTCACATTGCAAAAATGAAGATTATAGAAAACTGACCATTGTAATGTTAAACTAGGAAAGTTTGTTCTTTGATTTAATTTATTCACAAGCCACTTAATGCATTAATTTAGTTCACACGCCACAAACAGGTTACCCGATAAAGCCCTCATGTCGATAGCAATAAAATACGCCTGAAATATTATCTGCCTGTTAATGCAGATTTTCACCAATACTACAGCAATATTTCTATAGAATAATTTACTCTCGAGCTAAATAATATAATGGTTATTCCCGCGTTCTGCTCCGATGAATAATTGTCAATCTCTCTTATCCATAATGGTCCATTAAACATGGTTACCCTATTTACGGTATTATAGGTCAGTGGGAAGGCGGAAACGCGCGTATGAGATTACTAGGATTGAATAGCTACGGGAGACTATAACGTTTTCCTGAAAGCAACCCTTTGCTGAAAAGGAAAGTCGGCGAGATGTTTTTGTTTTCATCTGCTTTGAAAGTCTAAGTAAGTTGTCGGAGTTTCGCCGGATAAATGCTTAGATTACATTTCATATTCGGTTGAGCTTGAGAAATACGCAAAATATGTAAAGAATGATATAACTTTACTGAAATGACAACCCTTGCAAAATATTTAGGTCAGTTGGACCACACGCCCATATTTTTTTTTAATTTTAGCCTAACCCAGTGCTTTGATACTCAAAAAAATATTAGCATACGCGATAAAATGTTGTTATCAGCTTGTACCAATTTGTAACGTTCAACATTTGTTTATCTTTGATCTGTGTGTTCAGTGATAAGATGTACCTAGGTAGACTAATAAATTATAGTCACACAATATTGACACGTTGCAGTGAAGTGCGACTGGGTAATAAGATTATGGCAAGAGATTGAGGATTTTATTTAAATATCTGATTATAGTCTACCTTTACATTGAAATGTCGCATACCTCATGTTTTTTTTTTTGT
>NWSH02000081.1:1080430-1094113 GCA_002382865.2 Heliothis virescens | reverse complement strand
CATTCTTGTATCTCTTATAGTTTAGCTCGTCTGTTGCGTTCTATCAGTAAAACACACAAAAATATAGGACTTTCATACAAACTACCAACCCCCGTTTATCCCCTAGGAGTAGATTTCGTAAAATGCGATGCGATGTCTACACCCTAAGGAAACCTATCTTCCACATTTCAGTCACTTTCTTCAAAAATCATAAGCCTTCTATACAAATTACCAAACCCTATTTACCCCCTTAGGGGTGGAATTAAAAAAAGGTGAAAAACATGTTTACTTATTTATTTCAAGGAGTAACTTCACGAAGTTTCATGTCAAAACTCTAATTAAATTCATTTCCCATACAAAGCTTCAACCCCATTTCAACCCCTTAGGACACGAATTCAAAAAATCCTTTCTTAACACGCGTCAGGTCTTAAGATGAACCTCTGTGAAAAAAAAACAGCTTTATAGTTCACGGGTTTGGGCCGTGCGATGTTGAGTCAGTGAATCAGTCAGACTTTGATTTAATATAGAAGAGAAGATTAGAGAAGAAGACAGAAGACTACTCGACGCACCCGGATAAAAAGAAACCTATAGCTTTCTCGATAAATGAGCTATCCAACACTGAAAGAATTTTTCAAATCGACCAGTAGTTCCTGAGATTAGCTCGTTCAAACAAACTCTTCAGCTTTATAATATTAGTATAGATTAAATACTCTTAATCAACAACATTATTTATTATTTATTTGGATAAAGATTAATATTATTACGTGGTACAACTCTTAACAAATAATGCAATCATTTCACTAAAGATTACCATAAAAACGGTTCTAGAGAGTAATCTTAAAAGATAGACAATACTTCGCGGACATTTTTTTAGCTCGTTTCAAGAGATATCATTCTTTTGTACATATATTTTTGGTATCTTGAACCGTTTTCGCAGCGCACGCAACGAAAGCCCTCAAGGATGAATATTTTTTCCCGTTTTTTCCACATTTTCCCTTATTTCTTCGCTCCTAATAGTTGCAGCGTGATGTTATATAGCCTAAAGCCTTCCTCGATAAATGGGCTATCTAACACTGAAAGATTTTTTCAAATCGGACCAGTAGTTCCTGAGATTAGCGCGTTCAAACAAACAAACAAACAATCAAACAAACAAACTCTTCAGCTTTATAATATTAGTATAGATAGAAATTGGAACATGGCGGCATTGTATTTATGGAACTATCGAGAGGTTCAGTCAACTTCACTTATAACCGTATTGTGAATTTGGACGAGTTTTCTTTTTCTATTTTCATATAAGTATGTTTATGTCTAGTCCTCTAGAAGATCTTTTCCTAAGGAACGCGGAAGTTCACTAATCTTTGGATTGTATTCATTGAATTTGGAAACAAAGGGGTACTATCCTGTGTGTATCATGTGACGCCTATCTGCCTTTCAGTGTCAATGATCTCGTTAGAGCTTTGGTAAAATACCCGCCGGAGACGGCAATTTCGTGCCTTCCGAAACGAGACCACTGATCTATAGTCTATACGAATATTATAAAGCTGAAGAGTTTGTTTGTTTGAACGCGATAATCTCAGGACCTACTAGTCTGATTTGAAAAATTATTTCATTGTTAGATAGCCCATTTATCGAGGAAGGCTATAGACTACTTTTTATCCGGGTGCGCGCAGTAGTTCCCACGGGAAAGTGGGTGAAACCGCTGGCGGAAGCTAGTCATTAATATTTGTGCTCATAACGGTTCCGTTTAGTTAAATGCTCTTAGATACTTACCTTGCACCAAATTAGTCGATAATGATGCATCAACCACCTACATATTTCGGATGGTCCCTACTCAATATTTGAAAGTTTTTCATCTGTGACAATTTCGTCAAACTTTCTAACGCCTCTTATACGGCTATTGTATTCAAAGCAGAAACAATAATTAAGCCAATTCGGGGGACTAGAATAAAATCTATAGTGTGTGGTACCCAGGTGCCAACAAAATACTTCTAGACCTTTTGACTAAATATTTAGGGAGTCCTAAATATTAGGACCGGTTTATTACAATAATTGGGGAGGGTCACACTTATTGTATGGGGCCAAACACGATTTCCGTTGTAGTTAGGTTTTCGACAACAAGATAAACATCGTTAAAATACAGTTCCCCCTTTCTTTGGGCATAAACGACGAAGTTGCGCGCACGCAGTTGGCCTTCACGGAAGAATTCATTTGAATGGAGGGAGACGGTTTAAGCCCCAGGAATAAACAAGGGTAGTATTAATAAACAAATTTATCAATAATAAGAATAAATTGATTTATCCTTACTAATCTATACTAATATTATAAAGAGGAAAACTTTGTTTGTTTGTTTGTTTGGTTGTAATGAATAGGCTCAAAAACTACTGGACCGATTTTAAAAATTCTTTCACCATTCGAAAGCTACATTATCCACGAGTGACATAGGCTATATTTTATCCGGGTACGGGCAGTAATTCCCACGGGATGCGAGTGTAATATTCTAAATTGCGAAAGTAACTCTGTCTGTCTGTCTGTTACGCTTTCACGCCTAAACCAGTGAGCCGATTTTGATGAAATTTGGTACAGAGATAGAATAGACCCTGAGGAACAACATAGGCTACTTTTTATCCGGGTACGGGAAATAGTTCCCTCGGGAAGCGGGCGAAGCCGCTGGCAGAAGCTAGTTTACTATAATTTCTCGTAAAGAAGGCTCGGTCTGCCGTATTCCTGGCCTATGTATATTTAGCATGTATCTCAAGAGCCAGATTATACATACAGGTAAATGCGAATCTAACGTTGAGACATCGAACGAAGATCGTCTTTTTACCAAACATTGTGTCTACTGGCATTTTAGCCACGAGCTCAGTACATTAGCTAAGTGTACAGTGTACCTACTATACACATTAATGTCGTATATCGAACTTACAGTGCCTAATGCATGACAAATTGCTTCTAATGAGTAGTGTAGGGGTCATCTACATTACTTCCAGTCAACAGGAAGGGAAAAAACAATGTAACTTTTGTGTCTTATAAGTGGTAATGGAAGTCAAGAGTTATTTGGCATTATTGTAACATATATCCCATTAATTCAAACCAATAAATTAAAATATCTAATCGAAAATTATCTGATCTTAAAAGTGAAAAGATTGATTAATTTTCAAGGATATTTGAAACTGTTGCTATCTTAAACACCTATCACTGTGATAACATTTTTGTGCATACAGAAGGTCATTTATTATTTAATCTTCCGATGGCATTTAAACATAATGTAAATATTCAATTGGGACAGCATTTTCATATTATTTATGTGATTAAATAAAACTACATAGAAATACCTTATTTGTTCTGTTACAATAATATGTAGAACTACTTGTCATAGCTATCTTTGCTTCAAAATTTTATATTTTTAATTGAAACTCCATACAGTATAAAGAATGAATAAGCCACATTAACATTCTGCAAGCAAAACAAATAAAGAGACCTTTCAAACATGTATCTTTGAATGTTGCACCAACAAAGAAAGGTATTAAAATAATGAATATGAATCATTTCACTCATTGTGTTTGGCATAATAGACAGGATGTGCTTGCTCGGGCATTAAAAACAAACTTAAATACTTCCTTTTGTATGAAATCTGAATAACTTATTTATGATGTAGATATTGGCAAGTCTTTTTAATTTTTGAAGGAACTTTTTAATAAATAAAACTACCGATTAGAGAAAAACTTAAAAATTAGAATTATGGCAACAACTCAATCAAAAGTGACCTAAATAAACATACACAATTTCAACTATTTATTATTAAAAATAACATTCCTTACCACCCATTGAATAAATCTAATTATTTTACACTAAATTGTCAATTAAAAACCTTGAAGCTAGTATTGAGTTCCAAATTTAAACATAGAACTAACCTTACAAAAGCTACATAATAAATTCGGATAGAATAAAAGCAAACTTTCTAAAGCTTCATCTATTTCTCCATTGACCCACACTGAGAATATTGTTAGTGCATAGAGAAAAAACACCAGGATAATGGAACCACATTTTTTTATTATGATAAGACAGTGCTGTATCTTGATCTACCGCAATCGCGTGTTAACTTATCATCACTCATGTTACGAAATAAGACGGTCCTCCATCACAGATCCACTGACATCAAACTTCCAGTTGAAATAAAAGATATATCAACCCGTTAGACACCAAAAAGACAATTTATAATGTGCCCCACCGAGCGCGTGGTCGTCATAACATATAATTCAAACAACACTTACCAAAACATATAAGGCTGTCACAACAAAGTCAAAATGTTATTGGAAACCGGACACTTTTGTAAGCTAAGTTAAAGTTTTTATTCATAATAACTGCATTAAAGTAGAAATCAAAAACACGTGCAACACAACCACCTCCGCTGGCGTCGTTCGTTGCACTTACGTCTGTGTTGCCATGATGAAATCTCAAAATTAAAAAGCTTACTGGCCTATGACGTCAACTCAACGCTATTGACAGAAAATTGAAAATCATTCTCATGTTTGTAATGGTGTTAATAAAGAAATCATTGAACTTCGTTTAATATCAATGAATATATCAGATATTCTTTTACACATAATATCCACCAGGAAATTATTATGTGCCATTCTTATGGTTGATTTTTGTGCTCTAGCAATTTTATCTTTCAAGTGTCAGGCAGGAATATTTTCATGATTTTCTTTTTCAGTTCTGTCATTTCCTAGTTTTCCAGTGCTTTGCTTTACGTTCTATTTTTAAATAATATATGAATTAAAATTCGTATTATTTTTTTCAAATGTGTCTTTAACAGTTCCTTTGTTTTAATTACGTGAATAATATTGAAGTAAACAGTGAAATAAATTCGACGTTGAAATGGTTAATTCTAGTTTAGCGTATGAAATTCTGCTTTATATAAATTCGTTTTACTTTGGACTATTCGCAACATGTGAACTGGGCACTCTCATCCTGAAGTCAGTCTTAATTATCGAAAAATATGAAGTAGACCAGGACCCAACAAAAATAGGTCGAGATTATGGAGTACTCGTGGGCTTGTTCATTATTGAAGCGACCCGTCTTATATTGGGGCGGAAGGGAAGTCTTAGTGAAAAAGGTAAGAAAGAAATATTTTGAGTTGAAGCCGTTAATTTAGAGAACAAAATAAAATTCATTATAACTTACTCTGAGTAATCTTTTTCAGATCTACCAGTAATATTCTCAGTGCTGCTGACGGTGCCATCAATAATGGGTGTTTTATACCTTCTGATCTTTCAAGTAGTGGTCCTGAGAATAGAGTACATCTGGTGTACCCTAATGTTATGCATTCAGACCCTAGAGTTTATATTTGCGTCCATGTTCATAGTGTCCCTTTGTAGAGGACCATCCTATGACTAAAAAATAATATGTTCCTTTTTCTAGGAGCGGAGTGCCTTTAGCACTAATTTTAGGCCAGTAACAATTTTTATGGAAAGTATTTACCTAAAGAGATGTGTATATGTCACCGGAAAATAACAAGAACCGTAAGTTTATAAATTTACTAGGAAATTTATAAATTTTCGTAAGATTCTAAACGAGAGATGAATTGTATTATTTTACGTTCAAATTTTCGTAAATTTATCAATTTCCGACGTCACACGGTAAATTTATAAACTAACGGATATCTATTCGTAAGATTCTAAATGGTTTGACGAATCTTGGAAATACGTAAAATAACACACTGCGCTCTGATTGGTCAATGTTCATAGTGGCGAATAATGGCGGCCGCGACGAGGGAGAAGTGACACGTGATAGTCAACCAATCAGATCGCGCGTGGTGTTTGGTTATTGCTTACGTATTATTTTACGAGTCAGTTCAGTAAGTTTATCAATTTACGAAAATGTGGCCGTAAAGTAATACAATTTATCTCCCGTTTAGAATCTTACGAAAGTTTATCAATTTCCTAGTAAATTTATAAACTTACGGTTCTTGTTATTTTCCGGTGACATATGCACATTTATACAGTTCTCCTAACTGCCTTTCAGTGACAAATAATTTTTAGAAGTAATTAATTCCTACCAAAGAAGACCAAAGATATGATTTGATTAATGGAATAAGATCTCATGACATCATTCACTGTACATTTACTACTCATGTACAATAACCATTTGCCAGGAATATAGGCCAAATTAGTAAATAAAATATTTAATCATATAAAAAAGAAGTGAAGTAATTTGTATGCTAATGCAGGCCATGCATAAAAAGGCCAAATCGAATGATGCCATGCAATATATTTTCTAAATACATCATGTGTAAGCCTAAGTATGATGACTGGCTATTTACCTAAATATGTGTATTAAAATTGCTTTTGTGTTGTATTTTAGCCATTGCTTTTATCCTATTATTTAGTATATAAAATATAAAAATAATTTAGGGTAACCTTTTGAAATAATATTACTAACAACTTTTAGAAGTATAATTTATTTCCAATTTTGTGGGGTGTAGAAGTACTAACATTCTGATTGAAACCTCTCAACAAGCAAGTTTAAATAGACACTGTTTGGAAAGTTTATTGATTATGCACTATTTTTGAAAAAGATAATTGTGATGCACAAAACAATAATTCAGTTAAATGCACAAAACATTTTAAATAACAGAGAAAAGTTGTTATACTTCTATGACAAATTGAGAGTAAAATAAATTATTTTGTTACTTATATTACAAGACTGTGGTAATATTTACAAACTTGACTTAAAATTGTAATTATATGATTACCTGTTATAGAGAAAAAGTATTTTAAACTGTTAACTATTTTAATATTTGAATTCTAGTCATTAAATAAGTATTACATTTGTATCACCAACATTAATCAATATTTACTATTCATCAATACAATTTATACATACTTATTCTGTAAAACTTTTTATGAAATCTTACAAATCATACATTTTTTTCTGGACAAAGAAAAATAATTTAATAATGTTAACTCAAAATCATTATAAACTTGAAAAAAATAACAGTTATGGTGGGTTGCACCATTTAGGTATAACAATATCTGAACTATTTTCAGCTGTCAAATCGCCAATTGACCAACAGAAGATCATTTCATGGCTGGTTATGGTTTGGTTATCTTTATCTTAATGGTGCACCTCACCCTAACAATATGTATAGCCAGTATTGTAAAATAAGAAACATAATATTGTAATATTAGGATACCATGAAAGCCTTCCCCATTGTTGTTTATATCCATCCGCTAAACGTAACTATAAGTGATAAAGTGGCCTTTATTTAGATATTTATACAGAATAGTTACTATCAAATCTTCCATTGTTCAGTAGATAAATTACACCAAAGTTTTACATTAATGTGTGTGATTATTATTATTTACAAATAAATGTACTTGTAATGTAAGTCTTTATAAAATTTGTAAACCTTAAAATAGTTTGTCAATATTTCATAAATAAATAAAAATATTATTCAAAGATCTATAGAGCATTCTAGTCCAATTTTTAAAAGAAAAAACAAAAAAATGCTTACATTATATACTTATTTCAATACATTATATGAGTAACAATTTTATAAACACTTATTTATCTAATGAGAATAAATATTTATGCAATGTACTCATTTTTTTTTAGTAGCCTTTTTATCGTCCCACTACTGGGCACAGGCCTCCACTCACATGGAGAAGGATTGAGCATTAATCACCACACTTGCTCAATGCTGGTTGGTGATTTCAGACTTTATAGTCCAGGTTTCCTCTAGATGTTTTCCTTCACCTTTTATCAGCCATTGATGTCTAAGATATAGGTACTTAGAAAGTACATACAAACTTAGAAAAGTTGAATATTCTTGAGAAGATAATTCATTGCAAGATATAAATAAACTACAAAATGTGCTTAAGTCACCTCATCTTGCTTCTGATACTCAGCTCGCAAGTACAAAGGCATTCTCCCTTTTGCCATCTTGTCTCTTTTATGCACTCTCAATTCATGCCTCATTAAAGCTTTTCTAGTGCCATACTTGTTACCACACATCCTACAACCAAACTCCTTGAGCCCAGCATGATCGGATTTAAAATGTACATCCATATCACTTTTTATATAAAACCCTCTTCCACATTCAAGACATTTGAACGGTCTTTCCTTCTTATGAGTCAAAAGATGTCTATTTAAATTACTTCGGGTGAGAAAACGTAATTCACATTTATCGCAAGAAAACGGTTTGTGACCAGTGTGTGTTCTCATGTGTATTTTGAGTGACTCCATAAATCGGCCTCGGTAAGGGCATATCTGGCATCGGAATGGTAGGTCATAGCTGTGGAGCTGTAGATGCCTGACGAGGTTATCCTTTCGGTAAAGTTTACCGCAAATATCACAAACTAAATGTGATGCAGACTTGTGTCGAGCTAAATGTTTCTGATATAGTTGAGCTGTCAATAATCTATGACACATAGGGCATTGGATACGAACATTCTTGTGAGTTTTCGATTTCTTGTGAATTATTAATTCATCAAATGTTTTGAAGTACAGCTTGCACAACTTACAGGAATATGCTTTCTGTGTTACTTCGTCAGTGTCGGATTCACTATCGTCAGCATCAGGCGATGAATCTAATTTTTCTGCTGAATCCTCGCTAGATTTCTGTTGACTCAGTTTCTGTGTTTCCTGGGCTAATTTCCGAAATGCTACTGCTTTCTCAAGAAAAGTATAACACTCCTTGCATAAATATTTGGAGTTGTTATCATTTTCATCGATATGTATGCCGCAAAATAAAATAATCGTTTCTTTGATGTTGAAAGGACTTTTTGGATTAAAAATCATCTGGTTAGCATCTTTCAGGCATATTCTACACTTGTTATTAGATACGTTTATTGTACGTAAGTTAGTGGCTTGGGAATTCGAATCTTCAGTAAGCAACTTTCTCTGTTTCTTAAGACGTGCCTTTTTAAGGAATTTAAGCATAAAATATGAACCAGACATTTGTTTTTATTTCAGAATAAAATATAAACAAAAACAAACATTGCAGTACAGATTGACAATGACAGATTCAGATGTATTATTGCTGTCAAAAAGTGACAAGCATAGAGCAGCAATGTCTGGGTAGGGTCCACAAGCGCCAAAAATAAAGATTGTATTATATATGCTATAATATCCCACAATAGCACAATATTATTATCTGATATGGATGTAAGAATAAATAAAAAGGTTTATTTCGTCATCATTATTTTTACATGTCTCTTGTGGAATCCTCAGTTTAAGTATTGGAAATACCTGTGCTAGTTACCAGTCCAGTTTTATATTCAAGATCAATCCAATTTTTTTCTTCTTACACTGTAAAGAAATAAGGTTGATTTACAAGCATGAGAGAACTAAACTAAAAAATTAATCACCTTCTTCACTTCTATGCTGGGCCTCTAAATAAGCAGGCCTTCTGCCAAACAGTAGTTTTGCCCTCTTATGCACATGCCTCTGATGCTTCATCATAGCATTTCTATACCCAAATGCTTTCCCACAAATATTACAGACATGATTCTTAATGCCCAAGTGATCAGCCTCATAATGCCTTTGTAGCAACAATTTTGTGTGAAAAGCTCTTTTGCAAGCGTCACACTGAAGCTGTGGCTCTTTGTGCTTCAATGCATGACTATTCAAGTTACTTTTGAACAGAAACCTAGCTGGACATTCTGTACACATGTACCGGTAGTCCCCTGTGTGAGTTCTCATGTGAGTTTTGAGCAACTCTGAATACCTTCCTCGATATGGACAAAATTGACATTTGTAGGGGAACTCATTTCCATGCCTTAAGCTATGGTTGTGGTAAGCACACCGCAGTCTGAATGACTTGCCGCAGACATCACACACATACTTCTTATGGTCTGGGTCATGCATAGTCATGTGTTCCTTGTAGTAGGAGCGGTTTATGACCTTATTGCAAACATTGCAGGTCACTTTTGGTGCATATTTTATTTTTGTTTTGATTTTCTCAGTTTTGACTTGATCAAGCTCTTCATTATCCCATTTTTCGGGCTGTTTCGTATCATAAGGTAAGCTGTTGTCGCTGAAATCTTGAGCATCTTGGTCATATCCTTGTTCATCCACAGATTCTTCCTTCACTGGTTGTTTTAGTATTTCCTCAGAATCTCTGGCAGTTTTTCGAAATAAGATAGCTCCTTTAATAAATTCGTGGCATATATCACACAAATACCTTGGATGCTCTTCGTTTTCATTCACTGTTATATTGGCGACGGCAGCCAGTGCCTCAACAATTGATTCTGTATCTTCGCTCCCGAAAATTGGCATACAACCTTCTTGCAAGCATACGCGGCATTTTGTGGAAATGCCTTCTTTTGATTTGAAAAGTTTATTCTTATTTCCACGTATATTTTTATAATAATTAATAGCATTTAATTTTGATTTACTTTTTGATTTTTTCATTAAATAATATAATGTCAACATGATAGAATTGTAGTTTATTCAAGCAAACAAGGTATTTTAACTAACATAGAGAGAGGGTCTGCTTAAATTCTGTGGGTATTTATTACACTTTACTACTATACAAACCAATGCAGTGCTTGTGCTTTATCTAACAAATTTACAAACAAACAACCACAACACAATACAATAAGCATTTGACCGACACTGACAGTAAATGATGGACATCGACAGTGACAATCGTGACGTGACATTTGCTTGGTTCACAGAAAACAAAAATTTTTACTCTGGCTTCATTTTCACCTTCACTTATTTTCACGATGTCAATTTCTATCTTTTTAGCCGACTTCCCAAAAAGAAGGACATTCTCAATTTAAAAATTTTGAATTCACCAATTAGAAAACATTAATTTCGCGCGGCGTTATTGTCCGATACTAATAACTTTAAGACCTATTGCAAGTAAAAGTAGACAGGACAGCCCTGATAGTGAAACCAGTTTGGCACTGGTCTAGCATATTTGGTTTTTATTTCTATTAGTATCTCTTTTTAATGACTAGAGCTAAAACTGAGATATACGAGTTCTAGACTTGGGGCACCCTTGGGGGCAAAAAAAAGAGGATGGCATAATACATATACTTTCCCCTCAACTCTATAAAATTAATTAAAAACTGTTTTAAAGCAATCAATCTTTATTTCCTTACTACTTCCCAACTGTGTTGGGGTTGCCTTCCAGTCTAACCGGATGCAGCGGAGTACCAGTGTTTTACATGGAGTGACTGCCTATCTGACCTCCTCAACCCATTCGCCCTGGCAACCCAATATCCCTTGGTAAGACTGGTTGTACAAATATCTGGCTTCTTACTACCCCTAATGACTGGTAGCGTATGTTCTAATGACATCTAAGACCCATCCTTGCCTTTTGAAGCAAAGAGGATTGTTGTCATGACAACATGGTCAAACATCCACGGTCTGACCATACTAAGTGTTCCTTAACCTTTTTATCAATTAATCTCTCTCACAAAATATCTCATATTCTATCCTCCAATTTCTTAACTTCAGCTTCTAAGTAAGCAGGTGTCCTTCCATTCATCTTCTTTTCTCTTTTATGAACATCAAGCTGATGTCTCATCATAGCTTTTCTATAGCCAAATGCTTTACCACAAACATTGCAAATATGGTTCTTAATTCCTAAATGGTCTGCTTCAAAATGTCTTTCTAAAACAAGTTTAGAATGGAACCCTTTCTGGCAGGTATCACACTTGTATGTTGGCTCCCTGTGTTTCAAAGCATGTTTGTTTAAATTGCTCTTGGTTAAAAATCTAGCTGGGCACTCTGTACACATGTACCTATAGTCCCCTGTGTGTGTGCGCATATGAGTTTTCAAAAGACCCGAATGCCGCCCCCTGTATGGACATAGATTACACTTGTAGGGAAATTCAAAACTATGTGTGAAGTAATGCGTTCTATAGGAGCATCTTTGGCGGAACACCTTCCCACAGATGTCACACACATATCTCGCTTCAGAATTATCATGGAGAGCAAAATGTTCTTTGTAGTAGGCTTTGGTTATTATCTTGAAGCATATTCTACACTGCACCTTGGATACCTTCTTCCTAGCACTTAGGGTGTTTGTGTCATTGCAATATAGATCATTGTCACTCTCCACAGATGAGAAGAAGTTTTGCAGCAATGTTGCTGATGGATTCTCTGGCTTATATGTTTCCGTCCCATCATTTTCTAGCTCTCTACATTTATTGGAGCACTTTCTAATTTTTGTTGTAGTGCTTCTTAAAATCTCATCAGAATCTTTTGCAGTTTTTCTAAACAGAATCGCTGAATCAAGTAGTTTGAGACAGGAATCGCAAATTAACTTAGGATACTCGTCGTCTTTGCTTAGTATAATATCGCCGAAAGTACAAATATCTTCTGAGAGGTCGATTTCCTGGTTGCAAATCGGGATTGTGCCTTTTTTAAGACAAATTCTGCATCTACTATCACTCGTGTGTTGTTGATGAGATGTAATAGTAGCAAGAACTTCGCGGTCTTCCTCCATGTTCATCATAAGTCTGTCGTGTGTTGCTTTTTTGAATATTTTCATTATGTGATATGTCGAAACCATTTCTGGAATTATTAAAGCTTATAATGTAATGCGCACGAATTTATTTGATTTAGGACTCAATAATCATTTATTTGTTTTGGAATTGTGCCGTGCCGCGGTTTGTTTATTGACAGTGACATTACTTACTTACTGACATAATATGACATCGACAAGCTGAATATTGCCATAGGCCAGGGGTCGGCAACCTGCGGCTCGCGAGCCACATGCGGCTCTTTGGATGGGAAGCTGCGGCTCTTTAGTTCCATACACAAATATTATTTATTTTATATGAAGAAAAACATTTAAAAAACTTTCTGCATCGATTAACAAAAAATCGGCACCATTTCTGTTTCTCAGCCACTTGTACAGTCGACAGCAAGTCAGTGTACCCAAAATCTGTCGAATTTTACCAATTGAACATTCACTATTGTGATAAGGTTGAAAATTGAACGCAGAAATTTGACAGATTTGTGTACACTGACATGCTGTCGACTGTACGTTGATGCCGTGCATCGGGGGGGTGCACGTCAAGCAGTCGCGTAGCCACGAAGGGGCTAGGCGGGGCAGTGGCCCGCGAGTCAAAGTAATTCCGATTCTTACAATGAATAAGTCTTTATTAAGGTTGCAACCAGACTTTTGCAAAAATTTCGCGCTCGCTTCGCTCGCGCTCTCCACTTGCTTTTAGTTCTTTCTATTTTTAATCCTAATACTAACAAAAAATTCGCGCTCGCTTCATCCGGTTACTTGGTACTGTTTTTCTGCGTTAATTAACCTTTCGAAGATTGTAAGCACACATAACAAATGATATAAAACTGGCCAGCTGGCCAAGTCGGATTCGCACATGGAGGGTTCCGTACCATTAGCTATAAAACGGCTAAATATACGTTTTTTACGGGAGCATACCGTCTGGGTATGAAATCCTAAAAATTACCATGTTTTGCTTATCAATCTAGCAGGCGCGGCCCAAAACTGTAACTGTTGAAAAATCTCCTAAAGGTGGCACACTATGCCAGCACCGCAACGGCGCATCTCCAACCCAGCAAATAACGCGTCATTTAAATTTGAACATTAAATCGTATGACGTATGATATATTTCATAATGTCAATACAAAAAGCCAACGGCGGGTTGTCAGCGCGCGGGTCAAGCGTGCGGACCGCGTGCTTACAGCGCGCCGACTGCGTGCTTACAGCCC
>NWSH02000081.1:1060623-1077062 GCA_002382865.2 Heliothis virescens | reverse complement strand
TATTTCTTTTTATGTTTTAACCTAAAACTAGCAAAAGAATTGCACCATCTTGTCAAGTTTAAAAAAGCTGATGAAATCTTACTTATGATCATCAACGACCCAAACATGACCTCCCGGTCTTTCAAAAATACGGAAAAATAAATTCAAGTATGTACTTGTCGATTTATTTTGAGGGTGCTTAATAGAAAGTTCCCCCAGGTGCCAACCTAGACTTCGCCGCCACTGGTGGGGCCCCTTCTCTGTATTTACCCCGAGACCCTTGGTTACCTAGCTACGCCACTAACGTTAAACCCTCGGTCCTGCGCCTGATCTCTTACCGGTCATGTCGGTCAACCGTCCCATCGGATATAGAGAGTGGAAGGCATTACGTATTATGTATTCTATGGGCCCTAGTTGCCTGAAATAAAGGTATAAATAAAAAAAAAATACGTATTTATTGTGGGCATAAAAACTTTTTGTGGCTCTGTAAAAACTTAAAAATGTTGTAAATTGTAACTTTTGGCTCTTTTGACTCAAAAGGTTGCCGACCCCTGCCATAGGCTATATTATTGTCATTTTTCTTTGCGAAGATATTCTAAATTGAGTTGCTCAAACAGCCGTGTATTGTATATTTTAAAACTAGTTTCCGCCAGCGGTTTCACCCGCTTTCCCGTTGGTAACTACTGCGCGCAACCGAATAAAAATTAGCCTATAGCCTTCCTCGATAAATGGGCAATGTAACACTGAAAGAATTTTTCAAACAAATCGGACCAGTACTTCCTAAGATTAGCGCGTTCAAACAAACAAACTCTTCAGCTTTATAATATTATGTAGTATAGATATCACTAATCAAAAAAAGAGAGATAAATAAGATTTAGAGCTTATCTTTATTTTTTTTGTTTGACTTTAGTTCAGTGTAAAATCTAGGTCGGTTGTGGGGCGGCGGCAACTTAATAAAACGTACAGTCGACAGCAAGTCAGTGTACCCAAATCTGTAATATTTTTTGCGATCATTTTCAACCTTATCACAATAGTGGAAGGTTAAAATTCGATTGGAAAAAATTGGCACCTTTTCCATTCTCTGATGTATTTTTTATGGCAAGCAGTACCTTGAAGAGGAACCATCAGGGCATAAAACAAATTTCTTTAAAAAAATATATAAGTTTTTTACTTAGAAATTACTTTTAATTTATAAAATGTAAAGTTAATTGTACTGATTTTGATCTTTATTAATAAAAATTTAAAACAGAAAACAAAAAAAAAAAGTACATGATATATTTCATAAACGAAAAAATACAATATCTAATAATTCTAAGGAGTCAAAACTTAATAAGTTAACAATTATTGAATTTGATTAAATTCTGGTCTCAGGTATGATGGCATTCGGCCTACATGTCTGATCTTATCTCTCTTATGCACTTTCAACTGATGGTTCAGCATAGTGTCTCGATGCCCATATCCTTTACCACATATCTCACAAATATGACTTTTAATTGCCATATGGATACTCAGAACATGTTTTTCAAGATCTCTTTTAAAATAGAAGCCCTTTCCGCACTCTTCACATTCAAATTCATATACACCTTTATGCCTCTGAAGATGTTTAGACAAGTTACTCTTTGTTGCAAACTTGGCAGGGCACTCGGTACATTTGTAATTATAATCTCCTGTGTGAGTCCTCACATGGACTTTTAGAAGTGCTTGATGCAAGCCCCTGTAGGGGCAAAATTGGCATTTAAACTTTAACTCAGTGCCATGTGTGAGGCAGTGAGTTTTGAAGGCTGACTGGTGCTTGAATACCTTCCCACACTTGTCACAAATGAAGCTCTTGTAGCCTGGTCCATGCCTGGCTAAGTGATCTTTATAATAAATATCTCCAATAATTTTGTCACAAACAGGACAATTCAGATAGTTTAAAGGTTGTGGGGACTCATCTTTAATGATCAGATTTTGCTGACTTGTTTTACCATGTTTTCGCCTGATATGATCATTGAGGTAACGATTGCTGAACATTTTTTCACAAAATTTACATTCAGTTAACCTGTCAGCTTGGTTTTCATCAGAACTGTGCAACTTCATGTGAAGTTTAAGATATGATTTGCTTATTTGTTTGCCACAATGTTCACATTCAACTTTTTTACATCTTCTTTGACGTTGCTCTTTGTATTTATCTCTATGTTCTTTCAAATGTTCTTGGTACAAAGTTTTTAGCACAATAGTATGGCAAACATCGCATTCTATTTGATTGGGAAGTACTTTCATGAGACTCTTGTCAGTTTGTGAAACTTCTTTATCTTTGTCATCAACAATAATCATTATCATTTCATTTTCTGGTTCCTTGCTATGTTCTGATGCACGGTCACTTTCTTCTTTAAAGCAATCTATGCCGAAATCATCACCACAATCCTGTGTATCAGCTTCAGAAAATGTAGAATTATTCCTGGTCTCATCTTCAGATACAGGTGCCTCTTTAATTTTATCAAAGTCATCCATTTCTGAATCAGAACTGTATGATAACTCTAGATATTCTCTTTTAATGAATGGTTCATCTGACGCTTCTGTGCCACTATCTGTATTATCAGTCCTCTTGAGAGCTTCCTCGGATTGTTTCGCGGTTTTTCTAAATAACATGGCAGCTTCCAACAAATTAAAACAGCCTTCGCATAAGTATTGGGGTAGGTTGTCGTCTTTATTGATTTCGATATTTCCAAACTCAGTGACATCATAAGAAATGTCATTACTGCCGAATATAGGTATTTCTCCGTCGTCTAAACACACTCTGCACTTTTCCAACAGATTTTTCTGCCCGTTTGTAACACTACTGTTTGTTATAGAGCTTCCTGCCCGCGATTTATTGCGAGTACGCATCGTGTTGATATTTAGAGGATATTCGGAGGAAATTTGATTGTTTACGTCAATTTTTGCATTAATTATTATGGAATAATATAATGTATGTACAGACTTTACAAAATAACAATGTAAAAATAACTATTTCTATCATTTTACATGAACAACAAAAATAATGCAAGCCAACCACAAGACAAGCGGCGAGTTTGCCATTGCCATGTCACTTTCGTTGTCATGAAATGTCATGTCAATGTCATTAATTTCATCAACGTCACTACAAGTTAGAAAAAAAAACATTTTACTACACTAGAGAGCGCATAATCGAGAAAGCTTAGTTTTGAAATAAATTCACATTTTCGGTTTCAAGTAATTTTACGAAAGCATTACTTTTAATTCAACTATTATCGGAAAAGAAGTGGATTCCATTGTACAGACGACAGCAGGTCAACGTAAACGAATCTGTAAAATTTTCCCAATCGAATATTTACCTTATACTGTTGTCATAAGGTTGAAAACCGATTGCAGACTGTACATTTCGCAACATTTTTACAGATTTGTGTACACTTACTTGCTGTCGACTGTACCTCCTTTATACGGAAAGAGATGGCGTCTTAGCTGATTATCGGCTACGGCGGCTGTTCTCATCTATGGACATCAGCCAGCTGTGCACGACATATATAGTGCACAAGCATTTGCGCAGACACAGGTGCACTCCCTATTCCCTCACTCTCATAACCCGATGGGACGGCAATCCAACACGAGTGGAGAGAGATTAGGCGCAGGACATTAACGTGCTCTCCGTTGCACGGGTGTCAACCACAAACTTCCAACTCCGGGCTGCTTTGTGAAAGTTTCTAAAACCCACAAAACTATTTCGGCCCGACGGTTGGCTATGTGACGATATTATA
The DNA here is from genome assembly GCA_002382865.2 of Heliothis virescens. Classification (NCBI taxonomy): domain Eukaryota; kingdom Metazoa; phylum Arthropoda; class Insecta; order Lepidoptera; family Noctuidae; genus Heliothis; species Heliothis virescens. Next base: position 1,073,328 of record NWSH02000081.1, on the reverse strand, counting down.
CAGAATATTAAAATATAAAATATTGTCCAACATTAGAAAAACGTTCGAGGCTTTCATGGTGAGGCCCCGGAAAGAGGAATCTCCTCTTTATGCTTCAGTCGACTTTGGCACCATCTGTTCAACTGGCCTGTTCCTCAGACGTTGCGATATTTTTGTGAAAAGAAAAAGAGACTTGATTAACTTTTTGTTCAGTTAAGTCGGACACTTCTTTCCTAAGCTTCTTTCAGATCCATCCACAATTATTTATTTTCATGATTTCTAAGCTCAAAAAATACAATATGTTCATTCAAAACAACACAATAAAGAGAAGAGTTATGGCCGTTCTCAATATTCCAGTTATCTGTTGTTTGCTTACTAGAGATAGGAATTTGACATTACTTGTATGGAGCTTATGTCAAAGTTCTATCTCTAGTAGGCAAATCAAGACATAGATAGATTATTGAATTCCGCAGTTAATCACGAGTCAAATGAAAGGAATAGTCTGGGGTAGGTACGTAAAAAAGGTGTTTTTCGTCAAAAGCATTATTTATTTATGTTCAAAAATAATAAATAATAACCAAAACATTCTGTACATAATTAAATCACAGACAAAACTCAATAGGAATTACAGATTTTTTGTCTAGAATTTTATACAAAGAAAAACTTATACAATACAATAATATGTAGGATACTTCCTCATAAAACATTAACTTTACCAGTTTATGAAAATAATATTAAAAACATTTACAGGCTGTCCGAAAACTCAACAATAACTCAGTACAGAGCAGAAAATAAAGCTTTACCAATTCTGGAAAAGAGAGAAAAAAGATTTTCACCCTTGAATTAGATGTCATGGTAACACTACGCTAACGTTACGTTTGAATTATCTGTATTTTACTGCGTTCAAATAAATATTTTATTTTTCTGACTACATAAAAATGTGACCAAGGGTATTGGATTGGAAACAACTTTTCAAAAAATAATATCATCATTTAACTAAGTGATATGTATTTTTTTCCAAAACTGGTACACCTTGGCCTTTCTCCCTGTACCGAGTTATCGTTGAGTTTTGGGACACCTTGTTATATACCGATAACAAAAGACCTAAGCAATGCAACTCGAGGCGTAAATAGGAGAAGTATATCATTATAGATACGTATAGAATCTTCCACTTTACTCGATTTTACGAACTCCCTGAAATACATATAAAATTATGTATAGTTGCACTGATTAGGACCGCTAAATCGTTCATGATTGGCAATTTAAAATTGACTCTGGTGTTTCATCGCACCTTGGTCGATTTCATAAGGGCTAAATTAATAACGCAGTGCGATTCGAGAACAAAGGTGGATAATTCTCAATATCCATTTCAAGACATAAGGAATCATAATATATTATCGTAATTGTCGGGTAAATAATGCTAAGTAAGTTTGTACTAGCAGAAATACTTTGCATATTGATACCATTCGTTAAATCACTCTGGTACAACATAAATTATAATACTAAAGTTTTATATATTAAAAGCTAAATTTAATATTACCTACAACAGCTTCGTACGCGTTTTGGTAGGATTTTATAAAAGCGTAGATTTTGGAATATCCATTGATTTATAAATTAATTGACCTGTAATTACTTCTCAGGCTTAGCTCAGTTAAAAGTTGTTTATTTTTATTAATATTTTTAGAAATATATTTGGTAAATAATAAATAAATTTTACCCAAAAGCAAATACTGAGAGTTTGTACTGAATTGAAAATAAATAAATTTTTTGAACATTTCTTTTACATGCATTTCACAAGGATAAACTTTCTAAGTAATATGTTGTTCTAAATATGTATTCATTTGTAACATCGATGTATCAGATACTGTTATATAGTCGTTATTATTGTGTAGCGCAATTAGTAACTAGGCTATACAAGTAGCTTTTCATTATTCAGCTCAGCAGTTTTGGCGTTTATCATGATCACTGTAATATTGATTTTTCATGGAGAAATTAAGTTCTCTCTAAGCTCATAAACTGTACTAATACAATAACAATCTAGAAACTTCGATTTCCTACTCGCTAGTAGCCGTCTACTCGTAAATATTAAAACTTACAATCAGTCATTAAGCTTTTTGGTCAACCAGGAGAAATTCCATTAAATATTTTTTTGTAAGTACATATACTTCTGAAATAAGCGAAAGTAACTTCGTATTAAATCGGTTATATTAAATACAGGTATATAAACTGTAAACAGAGCTAATAGAATATAGGTATTTTTTATTAATTTGCTTTTTAAAAAGATCTAACACAGACCGAGTACAAAGTCTACAGTTTTACTAAGCCAGCGCCTACGTCGTTTTATTGGGTTATGCGCATTTGGTACACTTCGCAATTGGTACACCATGCTCAAATGGTACACTTCGCAAATGGTACACTTCTCAAATGGTACAATTCGCAATTGANAAAATCTATTGAAGAAATTTGGCAGACTATGGTAACTTGCTGTGCTGTTGTCAGTACTATAATAGGTTTGGACGAAATTTTATAACTTCTAAAAATAACAAATAATATAAAAAACGCGATTAATAAACTTACAATATAACAACCCTGTTTCTACTTTAATACTGTTAACATTCCTTTCTCTAATATAGTTTGTAAAATTAAGGCCTCATTTAGATAACCGCGAGAATTAAAATCAAATTAATTGTAATTAAACGTTCAGTAAATGTTAGATTTCCTAGAAAATCGGTATTGTTGTATATTCATACTACATCTTATTAAAAATTGATAGTATCTTGAGTTTGTTGATAAGCACAGACAGCAAGTCAACCTACCTGAATCTGTCAAATTTTACCAATCGAACTTTAATCTTCCACTATTGTGATAAGGTTGAAAATCTATTGACGAAATTTGACAGATTTTGTAATACTTTGGTGGGCGTCTGTACTAGGTACTTGAAATCTACCACCGGATAATAATGACTGTTATTTAAATTATGTGTTTTTCATTCACTGTTAAAATTCAAACTACTGGGGTTTATTGCGTAAATCTATATGGCAATATTGTTTTTAGCATGGTAACACTATTTCTTCGAAAAAATATTAGATCATCTCTTTTTTTATTTTATCTATGATGCTACGCTTAAACCCCAGTAAAATGATAATCTATTCGAATACATTGACAACTTGTACCAAAAATTATAATTAAACATATTTATGTAAACTCGTTATGTATATTAGACAAATGCAGTATTATGTATTTAAATTAACTAGAGTTATGTATGACATTGAATTAGACATGGGTTATATTTTGAGGCGTTATAATGATCAGATGTCGTATGCAAATATATGGAGTTAAGTTCTTTTCCACCTTGTAATATACGCTTGATTGCTATAATGTGACAAGATATAGTCCGAAATAATGACGTCAATCAAAAACAATAAAATCTATGCATATTTTTTGTCAATAGAAAAAGTTGTTATCAATACCGTAGTCTTTCAATAAATTATTAATTTACTTTATGTAATGCAGAATATTGGATAAAAAAATGTGCTTAGATTTTTTTCATATATTTCTCCATGTATAAACTGCCAGCATGATTTGTGTGAATAAATATACTCCGGTTAAACAAGCTTGTATTATAAAATACCTATATTATTTTTTAGTAATAGATATAGCGTAAACATTGTCAAAATATAATTAAAGTTATTGCACCGTTATTACACAAATGTTAATAATATATTTCGAATAGCTAATTATAATTAAGATTCTTTGTTCATTTATTCAAGGAATTGTTAATCCAAGAAATTATTGATGTCCAATATTTGTAGTAACAAACATGTTTACAGTTGTATCGAATATTAACACTATTCTTCACATGCACATACAAATCTAAAATGAAATGTAGAATAATTCTTTGCAATATAAAGACATATTTTCACATGTCATTCTCTATATAAATACTAGTGATATGACGACAAGCTTTTTGAAAACTGATTTTGGCCTTTTCAAAATTTGGCATTTTATCTTTTATAATCTTCATAAAGCTTCCATAATAATATGTTAATAGAACAAAAAGACTATTTCGTCACAAAAATATACTTGAATATTCACTCATATTCCTTGTAATATAAACGTAAAAGTGAGAATTAAATATAGTATTTTAGTGATTCCATTTAGCAGTTAATGTTTTAGGAAATATAGTTAATTTTAGTGTGCACGTCACAACTTTAGGTCGAATGTACGATGTTGAATAAATCTAAAAAAAATACCAAATGTCTAAGATAATCGAATTTATTTGCTTTTAATTCGATTAACTCGCGTAAATTTTTAATCGATAATCAAAAACGTCGAGGCTTCCTATATAATATGCGAGAAGAGGTTCTATTGACATTTGCGGACATGCACATTTTCGACAAATTTTGCCACCCCGAAAATGCTCATGTCGTTTGCAAAAGTATTTCTCAATGTTTAGCAGTAATATGTTTGTGTGGTTATAAAGAGCTCGCCATTGTTGGATAGTCAGCTTCCTAGCTACTGACAAAACGCTCGCAAATATGAGAAGTTATTTGGTCGTTCCTAGATTAGGTACGCCGCGCAATATGGGTAGAATCGTTTTAAGGTCATGTGGAATGTAGCTGCGTAGACCGTAGGATTTTATATTAGCTTTATTATCGACAGAATATACACAAAAAAACGGGTTATGCGCATTTGGTACACTTCGCATTTGGTACACCATGCTCAAATGGTACACTTCGCAATTGGTACACTTCTCAATTTGTACAATTCGCAATTGATACACTTCTCAATTTGTACATTTCGCAAAAGGAGCACTTTTTAAGATGAGTGGAGATTTGGAAGGAATTGACTAAAAATTAAAAAAAATAATTAGTTGAATAATTGGAGAAACGTGTTTTCACAAAACCAAAGATTTTCTCATTTTTAGTCAATTCCTTCCAAATCTCCACTCATCTTAAAAAGTGCTCCTTTTGCGAAATGTACAAATTGAGAAGTGTACCAGTTGCGAATTGTACAAATTGAGAAGTGTACCAATTGCGAAGTGTACCATTTGAGCATGGTGTACCAATTGCGAAGTGTACCAAATGCGCATAACCCGTTTTTTTGTGTATATTCTGTCGATAATAAAGCTAATATAAAATCCTACGGTCTACGCAGCTACATTCCACATGACCTTAAAACGATTCTACCCATATTGCGCGGCGTACCTAATCTAGGAACGACCAAATAACTTCTCATATTTGCGAGCGTTTTGTCAGTAGCTAGGAAGCTGACTATCCAACAATGGCGAGCTCTTTATAACCACACAAACATATTACTGCTAAACATTGAGAAATACTTTTGCAAACGACATGAGCATTTTCGGGGTGGCAAAATTTGTCGAAAATGTGCATGTCCGCAAATGTCAATAGAACCTCTTCTCGCATATTATATAGGAAGCCTCGACGTTTTTGATTATCGATTAAAAATTTACGCGAGTTAATCGAATTAAAAGCAAATAAATTCGATTATCTTAGACATTTGGTATTTTTTTTAGATTTATTCAACATCGTACATTCGACCTAAAGTTGTGACGTGCACACTAAAATTAACTATATTTCCTAAAACATTAACTGCTAAATGGAATCACTAAAATACTATATTTAATTCTCACTTTTACGTTTATATTACAAGGAATATGAGTGAATATTCAAGTATATTTTTGTGACGAAATAGTCTTTTTGTTCTATTAACATATTATTATGGAAGCTTTATGAAGATTATAAAAGATAAAATGCCAAATTTTGAAAAGGCCAAAATCAGTTTTCAAAAAGCTTGTCGTCATATCACTAGTATTTATATAGAGAATGACATGTGAAAATATGTCTTTATATTGCAAAGAATTATTCTACATTTCATTTTAGATTTGTATGTGCATGTGAAGAATAGTGTTAATATTCGATACAACTGTAAACATGTTTGTTACTACAAATATTGGACATCAATAATTTCTTGGATTAACAATTCCTTGAATAAATGAACAAAGAATCTTAATTATAATTAGCTATTCGAAATATATTATTAACATTTGTGTAATAACGGTGCAATAACTTTAATTATATTTTGACAATGTTTACGCTATATCTATTACTAAAAAATAATATAGGTATTTTATAATACAAGCTTGTTTAACCGGAGTATATTTATTCACACAAATCATGCTGGCAGTTTATACATGGAGAAATATATGAAAAAAATCTAAGCACATTTTTTTATCCAATATTCTGCATTACATAAAGTAAATTAATAATTTATTGAAAGACTACGGTATTGATAACAACTTTTTCTATTGACAAAAAATATGCATAGATTTTATTGTTTTTGATTGACGTCATTATTTCGGACTATATCTTGTCACATTATAGCAATCAAGCGTATATTACAAGGTGGAAAAGAACTTAACTCCATATATTTGCATACGACATCTGATCATTATAACGCCTCAAAATATAACCCATGTCTAATTCAATGTCATACATAACTCTAGTTAATTTAAATACATAATACTGCATTTGTCTAATATACATAACGAGTTTACATAAATATGTTTAATTATAATTTTTGGTACAAGTTGTCAATGTATTCGAATAGATTATCATTTTACTGGGGTTTAAGCGTAGCATCATAGATAAAATAAAAAAAGAGATGATCTAATATTTTTTCGAAGAAATAGTGTTACCATGCTAAAAACAATATTGCCATATAGATTTACGCAATAAACCCCAGTAGTTTGAATTTTAACAGTGAATGAAAAACACATAATTTAAATAACAGTCATTATTATCCGGTGGTAGATTTCAAGTACCTAGTACAGACGCCCACCAAAGTATTACAAAATCTGTCAAATTTCGTCAATAGATTTTCAACCTTATCACAATAGTGGAAGATTAAAGTTCGATTGGTAAAATTTGACAGATTCAGGTAGGTTGACTTGCTGTCTGTGCTTATCAACAAACTCAAGATACTATCAATTTTTAATAAGATGTAGTATGAATATACAACAATACCGATTTTCTAGGAAATCTAACATTTACTGAACGTTTAATTACAATTAATTTGATTTTAATTCTCGCGGTTATCTAAATGAGGCCTTAATTTTACAAACTATATTAGAGAAAGGAATGTTAACAGTATTAAAGTAGAAACAGGGTTGTTATATTGTAAGTTTATTAATCGCGTTTTTTATATTATTTGTTATTTTTAGAAGTTATAAAATTTCGTCCAAACCTATTATAGTACTGACAACAGCACAGCAAGTTACCATAGTCTGCCAAATTTCTTCAATAGATTTTCAACCTTGTCACAATAGTGGAAGGTTAATGTTCGATTGATAAAGTTTGACAGATTCGGGTAGGCTGACCTGCTGTCGTCTGTACTAATACGGTAGCTTTCGGCTGGCTCTACACCTACCGTTTCTTTGCTTCATAGATAAGAAAAGAAACGATATGTCTAGGGCCACCCTTATCATGGACATCTGGCGGCAATTTTTGAGTTATGTTGAGCTATGGCTCTGAGTTTTATGTCATGTAATTTAAAAAATATTATCTCATTGTGGATTGTTCATAGCAAAATCTGCAACAATTCTATGAGGCTTGTTTTATATTCATATAAAATGTGATGAAGAAAATACATCGTTATTGAGGTAATCAAAGCATGTTTTTTTTATTTTTTAGGAAGATTTTATAGTGTGAGACGAATCTAGAAATATTACTTAAGAGAGAATAGCTAGCTCATAAGACAAATAAGTTTTTTTTAATTTAAAGTTTAGCTGGTTGTTGTAAGATATAAATTAACGCCACTATAATGAATAAAAAAAACTACTACAACAGCTTTATCATTTTTTACCGACTTCCCTAAAAAGAGGAGATTCTCAATTTATCGGAATCTTGTTATATCGCCTGCGCCGATCTTCAAAATTCTTTTTTTGGGTCGAAAAAACGAAACATTTTTTTATTAATTAACAGCAAGTCATAATGTTGGGTGACATATTTCTGCTAACACATTTACCAAGTCAATAAAAATGTAATACTATGATAAAAGATGTGCCATAAAGTTAGCTATCCCCCCTAAGTCGTGACAAAGATGTATTTAACAATAAACTGTCTTACAAAACGCTTCCTATCTCTAAAGGACCGTACGTTTCAACCCTGCAAACTATTCGTATCATTTAACACTCTACAATAATTACTTTACTAAATACTGAATGGTTTGGAAACGCCTAACGACCTACGAATACAACTGTACATTACAAAGTCGGCTAAAAATACAAAATTGTGCACAAAAAATATAAATAAATTAAATAGAAATTATCACTGGGTATGCAGCTTCCTTGGACAAGTATAACGGTTTTTTTCACCTGGCAACACTGTATTGGTGATGGTAACTCTGATTAGAGCGCGACGAGCCTTGTGCTGCATCCGCGCCATTTTTCCTGTAATTTTCTGTGTTCTTCGTATTGCTGTTCTGTTATTTGTTTTACTGCGGGTGCGGCCTGGATGGAAACATATAGGGATATCAGTGAAAACACAAGATAGTCGAAATACTATTATTAAACTTTTTTTTGGGGTAGAGTCCTTTTTGTTCATTTGATAAAGCCTTTAGTTTACATTTAAATGACTAGCTTCAAGCCGCTTCCCGAGGTTACTACAGGGTAAAACGTACAGACAACAGCAGGTCAACGTATACGAATCTGTCAAATTTTACCAATCGAACATTAACCTACCTCCATTGTGATAAGGTTGAAAATCTATTGCAGAAATTTGACAGATTGTGGTAACATGATGTGCTGTCGTCTGTACTATATTACTGCCAAGTTTCATCTAAATCTAACCGTGTGTGAATGAGGAACATGCAAACTTTCGCGTTTATAAAATTTGTAGGATTAAAAGTAAAAAAAACAATACCTTGATCTTCCTCGGATCCAAATTAGCGCCAAGATTCTGGACTCCCTTAGCCAACTTCGTCAGCGGAGAGAGCACCATCTCCTTGGTAGCGCTTCCAACTGGACTCGTGATATTCTTGAACTGCCTTATAGCCGACTCACTGTGCGATTGGGCTATATTCAACGTAATCTCATGCTGAGAATTCGAACGGACGTGGAAATTAGCCCCTTCGGACTGAGTATCGTCGAAATTTAACTCGTTAGAACTATGAGACAGCTTCTGGGATAAAACGAGGGAATTTGGCGGCGCTGGCTTAGCGAAAGGCCCTTCCACATGAATTTCGGGAGTCTTAGAAGCGTCTATGTTAAACGGATTGATTTTGTTTACGTTACTCGGAGTTTTACTGGCTTGCTTTTCAACATTAGTTACTATTTCCGACGGAATAAACACTTGTGTGTCGTGCGGTTCAATTTTGGAAGAGTAAAGAGGATTCTGAATTAATTCGCAGTCATTTTCCGCGTCAGTTTTCTGTCCCGGCTTGCCGATATAATGTTGGGTGTTTTCGAAATTATCTAGCGTAGGTTCGAAAATGTTAGTTCTATTTTCGTCGTCGGAGGAGTAGTCAGAACTCATGCCGTCGGATAGGCTGCCTTTTTTCTTGTTGTCCTTATTCTGTCCGAGGGTGAAGATCTTTTTGGTGCGAGAAGCGCTCTGGTCGAACTTGAGCTGCAGACTAGGTCGCGCGCGCGCGTTCAGCGAGTGGCTCAGCTTGTTCAACTTGCTGAATTGTTCCGTCATGTTGGTCAGGGCTTTTGATCCTAGAAATAGTCAGAGGAAATCATTTGTATATGTCTTTTTGTAGGATTGGTGCACAGTAGGTTATATACATAGAGGATTATTGTTTATTAGCTGTTTCCCCTGGTTTCGCCTGCATCCCGTGGGAACTACTGCTCATACCCGGATAAAATATAGCCCATGTTACTGGGGGATGTCTAGCTTCCCAACAGTGAGATTTTTTCGTCATTTATAAGGATATTACTTTAAGAAGTTAGGACTTTTGCATAATACTTCTAAAATTCTTATGCCAACTACAAAAAAACCTATCTACACATGTTCCAGATTTTTTGTACCTTAAAATATACATTATTCCTTCAACATAAACCATAATAAATAGACATCAGAACAAAAACCCCGTAAAACAAAGACAAACTAACGGTCTGCGAAGCATTAGTAGAGTCAAAGGGATCGCTGGGCGTGGCGACGACGTTGCGATGCATGTGCATGGTCGGCCGCGACACGATGCGTAATATCTGGCCGAGCACCGCACTTGTTGCTGATACACGCGGCTGCCCGCCGTCTGGGGATAGGATAGGGATGAATGGAGGATGGGGATGGAGGGTTGGTGGGATAAGTTAAGTATATATGACCTATTAGTGATAGGGGATGCAAGGGAGTTCAAATGGTAATGGTTGGATAAGTTAGGTATATGTGACAAGTGATAAGGGATGGTTGGATGCAAGGGGGTTCAAATGCTAAGTAAAGTAAAATTACGATGATCTATGGACAGCTTTCTGATTTATTTGGCAAACATAGGTGTCATCTTTGCATAGGTAAAGACTGGCACATCAGCCTAACTCTATCTGTCAAACTTCTTCAATAAATTTTAAACCTTATCAGAATCGCAGAAGGTTAATGCTCGATTGGTAAAATTTGACAGATTAGGTTGACTTATGACTTACTGTCATTTGTGCATGAGTATTTTAACATTTTTTCGGGAAGATTGTGAACATAACGAAGCATGTAAAAAAAACACGCGTCATATGAACAAGCGCGTGGTATAAAATCAAATAAATCATTATGAATTAGGCAAAGACGAATAGTGTTTTTGTACTAATGAATGAATTAATTATATAACGATTATTTTAACATATTTATGGATACTTTTATGACTGAACTAATTAAATTATATATTACTCACCAACACTGCGTATATCGGCGACGAGCTGCGTCTCGCTGACGTTGCGCGTGAGTGTGGGCAGACGCGATAGGTCTAAGTACAGCGACGACCGAGCGTTGCCCGTCTGCCCCGGGTGGACCTAGTCAACAAAATAACGTATAATAAGTATTTATCTATGTATTTAAGTTCGTATTTCTCTGTAAATCTTATATTTTAAGTGAAAATGCCTTGTGTAAGAAAAGGAGAAAAAAATAATAATTTTAATGATTCTAATTTTCGTGGATTTCCAAGAGCCCATATCCTTGAGTAACTACTTCGTGAAGCCAGATCAGCCGGTGGAGCTGGTCTAGCGATCTCCTACTATGTCCCCGGAATGTACAGGACGTTTATGAAGAATTTTCCTCATCCAACAAAACTAGGACGGATAGAATGAAGACTGGATTCCCTCGACCAAGCGCGTACGTGCGAGAAATGATAGTGATTTTAGTTGATAAGAATTCAGCAATACACTTCATTCACCCCACGCAAAGGATACCCATGAGATAATAATTTCATCCTATAAAGAAAAGGACGACGCATTTACCTTAGATTTCTTCTTTTCCAATTTGACTCCATCATGGAATGGTATCGGCGGAAGTTTGGCAACGTCGCGGGCGACCATTATCGATTCACAGATCGAGTGAAGAGATTCTGAAAATTAAATATTAAAGTCAGCTGTCTAGCAGCAGTTTACTGTTCCACAATAAGGGCAAGCGCCAGTTGTCGGCACAAGACGGTACGGTTCTAAGGGAGGGATAAAAGTAAAACTTAGTAGTATGGTAATAAAGTTGGAATCCAATGCTCAAAAAAATTAACGTTCGTTTTTAGGGTTCCGTACCCAAAGGGTAAAACGGGACTTTATTTCTAAGACTTCGTTGTCTGTCTGTCTGTCTCCGCACTGTATCGCATTAACCGTGACAGCTAGGAATCTGAAATTTTCACAAATGATGTATTTCCGTTGTCGCTATAACAAGAAATACTAAAAATAAAAAAAAAATTAAGTGGGATGGGGACGGAAACCTTCATGCGCGAGTCCAACTCGCACTTGGCCGGTTTTATTTTGTTTTTGAAGATTGTTTTAGCATAAATTAATTGTATCCGCTACAGCCTGTAGGTCCTGTATCCTTAAGAGTTTACATTTTTAATAAATGCAGGTAAATTAAATGTAATTGAGGCCTGACCTATCATCTCGTCCCGGGTGTTGATGACGACGGCCATGTTGTTGAAGAAGCGCAGCGTGGTGGAGCGGAACATGTGGAAGTAGCCCGCCTCGCCGCCGCACGTGTAGTGCACGCGCATGCAGTACACGCCCTCCGACACGCTCTTGCGGCCCACGCTGAATAACTGGGGGAAACAAAAACCATATATTCCACACATTATCATCTTCCTAACCTTTTTAGGGTTCCGTACCCAAAGGGTAAAACGGGACCCTATTACTAAGACTTCGTTGTCTGTCTATGCTGTCTGTCTCCGGGCTGTATCTCATAAACCATGATAGCTAGAAAGCTGAAATTTTCACAAATGATGTATTTCCGTTGCCGCTTTAGCAACAAATATCTACTAAAATTAAAAAATATTAAGGGGGGTCCCCATATCATAAACCGTATATATGTATAATGGTACGGAACCCTTCATGCGCGAGTCCAACTCGCACTTGGCCGGTTTTTTCCCAACTACATTGGGGTCGGCTTCCAGTCTAACCGGATGCAGCGTTTTACGTGGAATGACTGCCTATCTGACCTCCACAACCCAGTTATCCGGGCAACCCGAAACCCCTTGATAAGACTGCTTGTCAGACTTTCTGGCTTA
>NWSH02000081.1:1050212-1060441 GCA_002382865.2 Heliothis virescens | reverse complement strand
CTTCCAGTTTAGTCAGATGCAGTTGAGTGCTAGTGTTTTATATGTAAGTAGCGACTGCCTATCACCCATCCTTATGGAAATTCCGATACTCCTTGATAAGACTGCTTGTCAGACTTTCTGGCTTAACCCCTAACGACTGCCAAAGATGTTCAAATAACAGCCGGCACCCACGAATTTATCGTGCTCTACTGACCTCTATAATAGTCCAGTGGGACTGGCTGCTGTCAAGGTTTTTTTAGACCTGTTTGATAATAATGTTTTTTTAGACCATTTGGCACGGGGGACTTAGCGAGTTTCTGTGGTACTAAAACAGTGGCCCTTATTGGTCTTTATCAGCCACGTCATATACATCATAAAGTGTCAAACATCAANATCTTTACCCTCATATTTCAACAGTTATGAAAGTAAGTACCACACGAATCTTTCTAAAACAAAAACAAAAAAAAAATTATAATGCGTTTTCTATTCCATTGCAAACACTCTTACCTCAGGCTCTCGAAACATCCTTAGCTGCCATTTTTATTTCTATTCGCTTCCTTTCACTTGTGTTTGTGAAGTAATCCATCTTCATTACTGGTTCCATTTTGTCGTTGAAGACTACGCGGCCCCTGGCGTCCAATTGCCGACTAATTGAATTGTTGTCGAAAGGTTCGTGAGGAGGTTTGTTGTTCTGATCTCGCAATGCCCATGGCTTGAGAGGCTTTTCATGAGGATATGCTTCAGTGTCAAGATCTAGAGCATAAAGGGAATGATGTTATTAGTGATTTATTGTTTGTAAGAGGTTTTTAAGTAGTAACAATGTTGTTTGTAAAATATTGTATCAAAGATGACAGAGAGAAAATCCACTTAAAGACCAGAGCTCATTGTTAAAAAGTCTTAAAAGAAACCTTACAAAAAGATCTTTATTCGCCATAAATACAATTAGAACTGCCACATAAAATCAAGATAGAAAAAAAACTTTGTGAAATTGATTTCAATTTACCTATATTCCTTTGAGTCTCGTCCATTCATCGTAGAGGCTCAATGTCGATCACCGACAGGCATTTTATCGTCGTTATCTGTTTCAAACTGCCAATACGAGCTGTTTGTGAGGTTAGATAATGCCACAGCCATATGATCTTTTGAATTTTTCTTTTATGCGGGCAATTCAGTCTCTTTTTGTTCAGTTCGCTCGTGTGTCTAATGATTTTGTTATTTCGTTCCATTACGGATGCGTTTGGTTGCCGCTTTTGTAAGCGTTTTTGTTCGAATTTGATTTGCCATTTGGCAAAGAATTTGGTTTGTAGATCTATATCTATATGAAACAGTAATTCTATTTTTTAAAAAGAGTAACCATGGAGTTTCTTGCCCGTTCTTCTCCATAGAAAGCTACTTTTGGAATGGGCAATTATAATCAACCTTAGTTATATATTTTTTTGACATTCATAAGTGCTTGTTAAGGTCTAAATGATTTGACTTTGACTGTGATATCGTATTTTTGGGGAAATATACTGTGTGAGGTGTTTGGTTTCCTAAATTATGGCCAGTCATGTTATTTGTATTGACTTTTATTATATCTTGAATTTTTTCATAATAGTCTACGTGTAAACATTAAACCATACACCATTGAGAATTAATAAAAAAATATATTTTGTAAAAAAATTATTGGAAATAAAAAGTTCAGTGCATGATAATTTATCCAATGAATATTTATAACTATCATTTACGAAAATGAAAGAAAGTAACGCGAATGCTTTTTCTTAGAGCATTGAACCGACTGGAAACGCCGTTACTGTGCCTTCCCTACTGTCAAATGTAGGTATTGGCCACCGGTCATTTTCATGTGTATGCATATGTATGCGTGCATCTAGTTTATGCTTGTGTGTATCGAGTAGGTATGTATGAACTGACACTTTTTGTTGCGTTGCCTCGTCCGCGAGCTTAAATTAAAAGACTTTTATGTATAGACGGTTTCATCCGCTTCCCGAGGGAATTACTTTCTGTACCCGGATAAAAAGTAGCCTAAAACAAAAGTAGCGTTATTCCGATATATAAGCTTTATTATTGCCAAGTTTCATCGAAATTCGCTCAATGGCTTTTGCGTGAACTACGTGTTCACGCAAAAGCCATTGAGCGAATTTACAAAGACACATATACACATTTTCTCATTTATAATATTAGTAGGATTTATGTCCACGGTAGCTCCGGTAATTAAAATGCTCTAAGAACATGACTATTTTACTGGTGTTAAAATGGTGGCCTTATCAATATGCACGGTACTTTCGTTAAGCACTGATACATTGCGAGGTATCGAGTTGTCGATTAATAAAAATGCCTTTTTGAGTGCGGATATTAAAATGTTGTTCAATTATTTTTGTTCCTTTTAATTTTATTGGGAGTTGTGATGAAATTGATTCGTTATTTTTCTTTGTGTGAAAATTATTTTAGTAACAAATGTGTTTTATCAATAGCAGCATTATCGTCTGCCTAGCGTTTTCCCAATTTGTTGATGAACTTCCAGTTTAGTCAGATGCAGTTGAGTGCTAGTGTTTTATATGTAAGTAGCGACTGCCTATCACCCATCCTTATGGAAATTCCGATACTCCTTGATAAGACTGCTTGTCAGACTTTCTGGCTTAACCCCTAACGACTGCCAAAGATGTTCAAATAACAGCCGGCACCCACGAATTTATCGTGCTCTACTGACCTCTATAATAGTCCAGTGGGACTGGCTGCTGTCAAGGTTTTTTTAGACCTGTTTGATAATAATGTTTTTTTAGACCATTTGGCACGGGGGACTTAGCGAGTTTCTGTGGTACTAAAACAGTGGCCCTTATTGGTCTTTATCAGCCACGTCATATACATCATAAAGTGTCAAACATCAATGTTTTCAAAAAATGTACACGTAGTTTGCAGCCATTTGCATTATACGTCAAAATTAGTTCGCTGGACACTCGCTAGTGGCGATTCAAAGCGACACAAAAAAATTGCTGTCAAACGCTTGAAACAGCCTGTCCAGTGGTATAATAGAGGTGAGTGTCGTGCCCCCTTACCGTAGTACAGTTAGCGTCGAAGGGTCCGAGTTCGATGGCGGTGACGTCCCGCAGCGGCACCCGCTGCACGCCCAGCAGGCGGTCGGACGTCTCGTCGTAGTCCGCCACGTAGTACGCCGAGCTCGTCAGCACCAGCACGCTGTCCATCTCCGTCTCTTGAGGGTCACCCGTGCTGGGTGAAGAAATTAATGAAAATTCGTGATTTTTTTGGGCTTAGTAATAATTGACAGGTAATATTGATGCCTTTGTATAAGAAAATAACTTTGAAGTGTTAAAGTACAAAAAAAACAAGTTTTAGGGATGGTTAATTTTGGCCGAATGAAGAAAAAAACAATGAAATAGTAAGTACGGTAAAGTATGTAAAACACATCACCATTACATTAATGGAGTATTTTTTAGACACACACACACATAAAGACATTTATGATAGATTTACAATAAAAAATATTAAAATAAAGAAAAATCCTGCATCCTCTCAACTAACATGCAATTGGAGAACTGTTCTTTATAGCTAGGATTCTCCGTCTGCGAGTGTTCGATTTGTTTTTGCCTTTCGGTAAATTTCCCTTCGAATTCATAAATGCAAGGTATGCGCGAAAGACCATATCTTGTAAGTATGATAAATTGAATGAAGATAACCCTTCTTTCATATTTCATAAAATATATTTTCACTTACTTGGGATCAGCATCAATCAGCCCCCAGGATCCTAGTATAGGTTCTGTATCAACGAGCAGCTTCTTACAGTCGTCTATCAAGGACTTGACGTGCTGTGCCATGGCCGCCGTATCTGGCTCCGATTGGTCCTGTAACATATTGTTATAGGTTATTTTTGTTTTTGTATGAAATTATAAGCACTGGTCAAATGTTGGGTACATGGATAGCAGATAATGTAAAGCGATTGGTCTCCAGAACTACTGGATTGATTTGAAATATCGTTTCAGTGCTAGACAGCTCATTTATTGAGAAAGAAATCGCCTGGTGCCTTGACAACAGCAGGTCACGGTACCCGAATCTGACAAATTTTACCAATCGAACATTAACCTAACTATATTGTGAGAAGGTTGAAAATCTACTGCAGAAATTTGTCAGATTGTGGTAACTTGATGTGCTGTTGTCTGTACTTGAGAATTTAAAACTATAAAAATATAATGGAAAGATAAGGTACAAAATCTTTTTTTAATATTTATCTCGAGGATATATATTTTTTTAAAAGCGGAATCTTTAATTATGAACTACTTTAAAAGAAAATTAAAAACAAGCATAGCATTTCGCCAACTCAAGCTTGCTTTGTACAGATGACAGCACATCAAGTTACCACAATCTGCCAAATTTCTACAATAGATTTTCAACCTTATCATAATAGTGGTAGGTTAATGTTTGACTGGCAAAATTTGACAGATTCGTTTACGTTGACCTGCTGTTGTCTGTACAATGTAAAGCGATTGCTTGGTTAATCTATACTTGTATAATGGTATGGAACCCTTCGTGCGCGAGTCCAACTCGCACTTGACCGGTTTATTTAACAAGCGTAAGCTTAATAAACTACTTTGAAAGAAAAGAAAAATAAAAGGAGCATAACATTTCGCCAACTCAAACTTGCTACCAACCACAAAAGCAGGAAAATCTACAAACATAATAAAAATAATAAAATCAAGCACATCATGCACGCACATTGAACATAAGGACCTTAACAGAGGTGCAGCGTCCCCCGTCCGGCACGATCAGCTGGTCCGGGATGGAGCGCGACTCGCCCGTCATCACGTCTATGGCCACTTGACGAAGAGCGTCCTTGAACGTCGACAGGTAATATCTGTAACAATTACGTATTTTATCAACTTTTTGGACACAAAAAATGGGGCCGTGGGTTGGGTAGTCATTGAGGCCCTTAAAGTAGACATTTTTTAAACTTGTCGTTAAAAACACCTTCTCATCTCCTTGTTTTTCTAAATATAAAGTTTACAAAAACTAGTAACAGTTAAATAATAAAATACTTTTATTTCAGATCAAAATAATCCAATCCGTGTTACTAAACATATATTAAAGGAAACTAAACTGGTATCTTTTAATTATCTTGCATGCAATGCAATCCAGGCCAGATATACCTAAATATGACCAGTTGGATATTTATCGAATATATTGGAAAAATGGCTATAATAGACTAGCTTCCGAAAGCGGTTCCACCAGCTTTCCCGTGGGAACTACTGCGCGGACCCGAATAAAAAGTAGCCTACAGCCTTCCTCGATAAATGGTCTATCTAAAACTGATTTTTTTTTTAAATCGGACCAGTAGTTCCTGAAATTAGCGCGATCAAACAAACAAACTCTTTATAATATTAGTATAGATATCGGAAAAGTGGCTATGATAGATAACACTGAGTGTGGTGATTATTATATTTATTAGTATTAAAGACAATCAAACACAACACACAATATTGCCAAACTAAAAGGCATTAAAACACAGCACATAAGTATTTTTTTTAGTCAGCATATTTATGACTCAAACATTTCATAAGTTTTTATAGAGTATTTAGGTTGGAAGTGGGCGAATTTGTATTTACATAGTGTGAAATAAAACTAAAATCAAATATTTATGAATGACTGTTCTAAAATGCTAGAAAAATGCACTAAGCATCCACATCAAATTAAAGTTTAAAAGCCGGAGAGAGGAGGTCAAAGAAAAAGCGCAACTAAATGCCATTAGTTAAGGTTCAAATTGCTATAAACTGACCTCCCCATCCCGTACGCGATTTCCGCGCCCAAGAGTTCACTAGTCAACGTATGGCCGAAGTAACTCGGCATCATTTCTAACTTTGGCCTCTCACTGTCCATATTTTCAAAAATCATCAACGACGCTGTCTTAAAATCCCGCCAAAAACTGTTGTAAGTTTCAACGGTAGCCATATTGACTTGCTGCCCAAGTAAAATGTCTATGGCACACTGAGTTATTGCGTCGTTAAAATGGCGGATGATGAATCTGGAAAAATGCGTTTGCGGTTTTGTACCGTACCTAGGAAAATGTTGGAGAATTTTCGGGTGTTTGTTACCTGTTTGCGGAAGCAACGCCATCTTTCATGAGCCCTGTGAACTTTCTTTCTCCCGTTCTTGTGTAATCGCCCTGTGGAAAAAGTAGATGAAATTAGCCGTAGATCTCTCAAATTGCGGTCTAAAAAAGGTAAAGTATAGGCTATACGAGTTGCATGTGTAACTTTCAGTACTCAATTCTGAAAGGCAGACCTATCGAAGTTTCAACAATACCGATATTAGAACATGAGGAAAGTAGAGCATTGACATCAATCGCGATATACGAGAGAGGCTAATGTCCAAATACATAGGCTATATGACATACTAGCTTCCACCAGCGGTTTCATCCGCGTCCCGTGACAACTATTCTGGGCACCCGGATCAAAAGTAGCCTATATAGCCTTTCTCGATAAATGGGTGGGACAGTGGGTTCATGAGATTAGTACGTTCAAACAACTTTAAAGCTTTATATTATTAGTAGAGAGGTGTTACCTTTAAAGCCTTAGTGCCAGCATACTGTCTGGAGATGACGTCACCGTTGTCAGCCCACATGGTGAGGAAGGCCTGACGCAGCGAGGGCGGCAGCCCGCAGCCCGGCGTGCCCAGCCCCAGCCGGCACAGTTGTAGCTCTAGCACGTACTTCGCTATTGCCGTCTGTATGAACGAACAAATGTACAAAATAATAAGGTTTTATTAATTTGTTCAGCTTTATGTGAAAAAATAATCATTGGTAGGTTCGATTTTTGTGACCTGACGTCATATTTTTTTAAGATAAATCCTTACTTCTTTAATTAAACTTTACTTCATTAATTAAACCAACACTTTGTTTAACAAAACTTCGATATCCACTTTTGTCAGAAGCCTGATATTCTCTTGCAAGAGAGTGCACCCACAACGAAGGACGCATAATAATGATATACCATTTTTGGTTCAATCACAGATAAAAGATTCATTTGATGATATCCCATCCCAAAAAATTACCCCATGATTTATTCCAAATTGTTTTTATCAACCCAGAGAGCATATTAAGATGTCGAAATTGTGCCTGATCTCCAGTCGTGTTGGATTACCGTCCCACAGACTATGAGAGGGAATAGAGCCTGTGAGTACACCTGTGTTTGCGCATACGCACCTGCATTATAATATATGCACCGCTGGCTAATTTTCTAGAACAGTTCCTATAACCAAAAACTAATTTAAAACTACACGTACCTGTACGACATTAGTTCTATCGAGACAGTCGATGCAGTTGACCCGGAACACGCCGTTCTGCGTACATATGAGGCCGCGGTCGTCGCGCCAACAGAAACGCATCTCGCTTATCACTTCAGCCAGCGCGTTGATCAGTATGCTCACGTTTTCGTAGTGCATGCCGCGGCTGGGGACAATTTTAACGATATTAACGCTTATAGTTTTATTGTAACACTAGCTTCTGCCAGCAGTTTCACCAGCGTCCCGTGGGAACTACTCGGTCCAGTAGTTGGTCCTGAGATTAGCGCGTTCAAACAAACAAACTCCTCAGCCTTATAATATTAAATATAGATAATAGGTATGTCTTTGTGTATGATAAGAGGCTTTTGCCTTAGTTTGGGTCTGTGGGCGGTGAGTTTCGGGTGGCTCATCGTCCTTCCATTTCCTAGGAGACGACAGGCCTGTGTCAGAAAACGCCAGCGGGGACCACTAGGGCACGGAGCCTGCTGGGGCCAAGGGATTGTTCGGCCCCGGCACGCGAACACGGTGGGTTTTAGTCAGTAAGAGTTTGACACTCCCTCACGCAGCACCCACAGTGGGAGGGGTCATTTGATGACCCACAAAAAAAAGGTCTAAATGTAAACTCGTAGCTAACTAACATTCGCCTCACGGGTCGGTTGACCACATGGACGGCCCAGGGATAGGTAATCTTGTCATGACCAATTCCTCCAAATTTCGAAAGGCACATTAAAATGGTGGCTGCCAGTTGTTATTTGAATCACTTTGTCTGTCATTACGGGCAATCAGAAACCAGAAAGTCTAACAACCAGTTTTACCAAGAGGTATAGGGTTGTCCGGGTAACTGGGTTTAGGAGGTTAGATAGGCAGTCGCTCCAAGTAAAATATTGATACTCAGCTTTCAATCAGACTGGAAGTTGAACCTAACATAGTTGGGAAAAGGCTAGGCAGATGTCCTCACCAGTACTCATGGAAGTCGAAGGTCGCATATATGACGTCAGGGCTGTTGTATCGAAGCACGTGGTTTCCATACGCCTCCCATATGATGCGCTCTCTGCCCTGCTGGTCCACTAAGTTTACTATACACACGTTCTTGTATGTGTTTATTTCTTCTGCGAAATGTTTCTTAAAGGCTGCGTGGGATTCGTCTTCGGCTGGAAGTAAGATAAACGGTTTTATAGAGAATTTTAAGTGTCATGTGTTTGTAATTTTATCTAGGGAATAACAACGAGATGTATTTATTAGGGCGTCTGCCATTTACCATAAAAAAAAAACAAATCTAAGTCAGTCTATCCGTTAAAGAGCTAGTGCCACAGACAAATAATGTTATATCGAGATATCGAACAGTACTCGTGTTCGTTTTTTTATATGTGGACAATTTTAGACAACAAACGGGTCTTACTCGCGATGAATTATAAAGTTTTACGATACCTCTTTTCTCCCGACGTTTCGGTCGAATTGCTCTACCCGTGACCACGGTCGGTGCAATTGGGCCTAAAATATGTGGATAATTTTACTTCACATATTGTACTTACTTCGATCAAGACGCGGCGGTGGCCTGAACTTGAACTCCGGTTGACTCCAAAAGATAGGCACGGAACCACGCACCTACGGGACAAATATACATTTTAACATAGACAGTTCTATTAAAAAAAAATGTTCAAAGCGTCCATGCAATTGGTCATTAACTTATTGTCATTCAATGACTTAAAACAACATTGCATAATGTACTACGCCACATTTTTTTCATTTATCTATATCTATACATATAATAAATCTGTAGAAAAGTCATTTTTGTACATTGAAGAAATTGAAAAAAAAAAAATACCCAGCGTGTGAAAAGATAAGTAACAGAACCCATTTCCATCATTTTTTCAATTTTTGTCTGTTTGTCTGTTTGTCTGTTTATATGTTTGTTTGTGCGCACATCACGTAAAATCTACGAATTCAATGCTGAAAATGTTTATATACAAAAATTATACGTAACTTGAGGTATAACTTAGTTTTTGTTTCATCGAAATCGGTTCACTCTATCAAAAGATATGATTAATTTTNAAAAAAAAAATAGCCAGCGTGTGAAAAGATAAGTAACAGAACCCATTTCCATCATTTTTTCAATTTTTGTCTGTTTGTCTGTTTGTCTGTTTATATGTTTGTTTGTGCGCACATCACGTAAAATCTACGAATTCAATGCTGAAAATGTTTATATACAAAAATTATACGTAACTTGAGGTATAACTTAGTTTTTGTTTCATCGAAATCGGTTCACTCTATCAAAAGATATGATTAATTTTGTGAATTCAAGAAGAAAAATATTACGTTACGCAATTCAGTATAGTACTTGCAACGACATCTTAAGTCTAAATATAGAACGAATGTTGATAGTTGGAATCCAAATCCGATAGATGGCGTTGTGCAAATAACGTCATTTTCTGAATCGCGGTGTTAAGATTTTCCGCACGAGAATCACCTCGACCGTGTGTACTAGACAAATTGGGTTTCGTTAGGTGTCTTAAAAGTTCACCTATATATATAACTAGCCGTTTTCCCGCGGTTTCACTCACATCCCGTGGGAATTACTGCCCGTACCCGGATAAAATATAGCCTATGTCACTCGTGGATAATGTAGCTTTCGAATGGTGAAAGAATTTTTAAAATCGGTCCAGTAGTTTTTGAGCCTATTCATTACAACCAAACAACAAACAAACAAACAAAGTTTTCCTCTTTATAATATTAGTATAGATAAAATTGTAGACAGAGCTGTGTCTTTACATTGAATATTTTTTCGAAAAAATAGTGTTATGCATTATTTGTAGTAGCATACAAATCAAGAAGCCAAAACAATCGTTTTTAATTTTTTTGTCTGTTTGTCGGTTTGTCTGTTTGTCTGTTCGCGATGGAATCAAAAACGGCTGAACCGATTAGAAAAATTCTTTCACTGCTGGGAAGCTACACTATCCGCGGGT
>NWSH02000081.1:1024430-1047712 GCA_002382865.2 Heliothis virescens | reverse complement strand
GGTCATACTGATGACTTCCCATCGATATAAAAAAAAGGGGTTGAAAGTGTACGGAAGTAATTCGTTATTGAAGTGTTGGTTTGTTTGTTTGTACACGCTAATCCGTCCAGTAGTTCAGAACTACTGAACGGATTTGAATGATTCTTTTAGTAAAAGTGACATTTTAGTAAAAGTGACATTTTAGTAAAAGTTGTTTGACTTACAAAAATGAGAGATGAAACGTCTCGAATGGTCTCGCGCAACCAGTTTTTTCCCCGGACTCCTAAAATTCGACATCAGACGTTCCAGATCTTTGATTTTGACGACCCATTGTCGCTGGCATAAGCGACATGGTCCGCGTACGAAGTCGCGGGCAGAAGCTAGTGTAATTATAAACCACTGGGACGGGTCACTATTTTGTCATGACGAGTTCCTCCTTGTTTCAGAAGGCAGGTTAAATTGGAACCCATCTGTTATTTGTTGGGAGTCAACCATCTTAACAAGGGATGTTCACGTAACTGGGTTGAGGAGATCAGACAGGCAGTGGCTCCATGTAAAACTCTAGTACTCAGCTGCATCCAGTTAGGCTGGAAATTGTCCTCAATATAGTAGGGAAAAGGCTAGGCAGACTATGATGATTCTGAATTGTCTAGACCCAAACTAAGCCGATCTTGTACTATGGGTACTAATACTAAATTAAACAACTGTGTTTATGTACAAAAATGTTTGACTTATAATATACTCAAGACTTTTTCTTCCTGAAATTACTTCATGCAAAAACAGACGCTATATAAATACAAAATCACAACTTCACCAACAAAATTTTAACCGACGGTACAGTTATGACCAAAAAACAAAAAAAAAAGCAAGCATCCTCCGTCTAAAACTCATCAGTGCATGACACTTTAGTACGTGAATGTCCAAAACAGCAAGTAACGGTTTTACACAATTTACAACGTAGGTAACCATTTGTTGTGCTAAAATATTTCGCGTTACTCTCGTGCTTTGTGAGTTACGTTTTGTAAAAAATACTGAGTTACATTCGCTCTAATAAAGATTAATTGATTGATAATAATTACGTTTTATATAGCGATATCTTATGTGGTATTCGCTTATAGAATAGAATATACTTTTATTGTACCACTACTATCTACTTACAGGAAAATACAAACAAATACGTTAAATTCTTCAAAAAAAAAATTCTTCTACGTCCAAAAAATTGCTTTTTAACAATAAGACCGCCTATTTTACAGAAGACTATGTCTATACAATAGGCGGTTATATCGTTAAAAAGCAATTTCTTCCGGACGTAGCATTTAATTTAAAAAAAAATCGTTGATTGTAAAAAAACGGCGCTAATATTTATTGTAGACTTAATGACAGAGCCCTAATACCCCAAAAACTGGTTTCCCATGAAAAACATACACATGCATTTATCAACAAAGGCTCACCTGCACAAAGGAAGCTCGATGTATGCTGTCAGAACATATAATGGACACTATCTGCTCAGTTTCCACGTAGTTGGCTACCTTGCCGCCCGGCTCGATGCCGCGCCGATTGTACCTGAAGATAAGTCACTATTAATATAAACTAGCTTCTGCCTGCGGTTTCACCCGCGTCCAGTGGGAATAAATAGCCTAATTATAGTCCTCTACAAAGGGGCTACTTAACACTGTTTTGTTTATTCGAATTGGACCAGTAATTCCTGAGATTAATGAGTCAAACTTTTTAGCTTTATAAAATTAGTATAGACATCACCCACAACCGTAGGGAACTATTTCCCGCAGGTGGATAAAAAGTAGCCTATATGTTATTCTGGCTATTATTGCTAAGTTTCATCAATAACCAGCCTGTATTTTATCTTAAAAGAATAACAAACATATTCGCATACATATATCCTTAACCACACCACCCGCCCACATAACTACACATTCAAACCTAGTACAGACGACAGCAGGTCAACGTATACGAATCTGTCAAATTTTACCAATCAAATATTAACCTACCCACTGTTGTGATAAGGTTGAAAATCCATTGCAGAAATTTGACAGATTGTAGTAACTTGATGTGCTGTTGTCTGTACAAAAAATAAACTAAGTTCATTTCATTACACGAAAATTCCCACTCACCTAGTCCCAGCCTGATACCTCGACCGTCTAGATATCAGCCCCAACGTAAAGGTCTCGTCACACGAGCTGGAGTTTGATAGCGACTCTGTATTCAAAGGGTTGGCGTCTGCCGGCTCCACCGCGATCTGCGAGAGGTGCACGTAGCCTTGGATGATGGGCAGCACCCATTGGTCGCAGTCTGGACTCTGGTGACGAAATGGGGGGTTTAGGATATCTAGATATAAGAAAGAAAGACACATTTATTTGCATAGAGCATAGGAGGTCCTAGTGGTTAATAGTTCAAGCTTTATTCTGCCTTATTTGGTACCTATGTAAATATTTTTAATTACATACATTTTTTTTGTTATAATAGTGCAGAAGAAAAAGTTACCGCAAAACACTGGTATTCAGATGCATCAGGTTAGACAGGAAACCGATCCCAATATAGTTGGGGACAGACTTGGCAAATGATATAATGTCTCGCCAAACTTAATGGGGCGGTTCGTAACTAACTTCAGAGCGTAGGTGGCTAATACCTCTCGCACACATCCACCGCTTATTTTAGCTAAAAATGGTGTCTTCGCAGCGTTCGCAGCATGTTCGCGTGCAATGTTCTGACCCGTCAGTAAGTTTGGCACGAGTAACATTTCAGGGCCTTTCTTTCTTTTCCTGTCTAATATTTATGGCGTAGCTATAGCTTTTCTTTAATGGTTTTAAGCCTGAAAGCTATGTGTACGGTTCCATCAAGGCGCGTCGTAGTAATTTTATTTGTTCA
The DNA here is from genome assembly GCA_002382865.2 of Heliothis virescens. Classification (NCBI taxonomy): domain Eukaryota; kingdom Metazoa; phylum Arthropoda; class Insecta; order Lepidoptera; family Noctuidae; genus Heliothis; species Heliothis virescens. The sequence goes on along the minus strand of NWSH02000081.1, from coordinate 1,044,850 downwards.
TTAGGAAATTGGGATTACTTCACAAAAGATTAACTAACAACCTCGCATATCGGTTACAATCGTTACGCTAACGAGTGATTAATTCATGGCCACACTATATTTGCGTGTGTATTTAAGAATACAGCTCTAACGAAGAATATGGCTTTGTAGTATTTTTTCACGAAAACTGTCATAATTTTCGAGTTTCGGCTGTTTTGTTAGTCGAGTTTAGCATGTTCTTTTTTAACTCTCCTTTGGGTGCTATAAATCTGTAATTTATTGGTCTGATATTTATGCTAACTAATCAAAATGTGTTAAACATCTGGCTTTTTTAAACAATGGATAGTTTACTTAAATACCTAAAACCGTGTGTGGCACGCAATACAGCGTTTGACCACGACGCTTAAGGCTGAGGCCAAACGAGCGTAATTTTTTGAGTCGTGAGTAGCAGAATTTCGGGCGCTGAAAATCTGCTACATTCGGTTTTATACAAAAGTCCTATTTGATTCACACGGCAACGCAAAATGAGTTGTCTTTTTTGTTTGTAACGGTTTTCTGCGACCGAAATTCTGCGACTCACGATTCAAAAAATTGCGCTCGTTTGGCCTCAGCCTAAAACGCTGTTGCAGAGATTGATCGCCACCGTGCACGCCACCGCGTGTGATGCGGTCCTAACGTGTTAGTTGGCCGCACTTTTACTGAAAACAGAAAGTCTTCTGACTCACCCCAAGCGCAATAATATCCTTCAGCATATGCTTATTCCAGAAGAATCTATCGTCAACATGCTTCCACCATTTCGTGATATCCACCACCGGTTTCCCAGTCCCGGCTTCCGATTCCAGGATCTTTTCTATCTCATACTGCCTCTGGAGACTGTTCGTCAGGTCCAGGGTCCGGGAGTAGTAGAAACTCTCGGAGTCATCGAAGATTTTCGTCAACTCGTCTGTGAGGCGTTTCTCAAAACGCTCGTCGAGTTTTGGGTCGCGTTGTTTCTTTACTGATTGTTTTACCTGAGGATAAATTATTAGGGTTGCATTTTGCAAAAAAAATTGGTGGCTAAAAATGATGCTCTGAAAGTTTAAAAAGTCCTTGATTTTTTGAACATGTGTTTTTAACCAAAAGAATAGTTTTCTTCTTCAGTATTTTGTTAACGAAAAGAATATCACTGGAAATGTATAATTTATCTGTTTGGAATTTTGTATTATAATAAATATTAAACAGAAAAACACCCATAACTTTTTGAAACTGTGTTTTTGGATGCTTCTGTGAGACGTGAATCAGCGTAAAATTTTAAGTATAGGTACATATACTTAGTTCCATCAATCAAGCGCTCGTGGCTAGCTCAAAGCCGCGCGGATCGATCGATCATAAAGTTTAGCAACGCTTGCTGTCGATCCGTGGATGGGTGACCATCTTGTCGTAACGAGTTCTTCCTGATTTTCGCAAGGCACGATAAACTGGTGGGCTGTCATTTGAACATCTTTGGCAGTCGTTACGATAAGTCAGAAACCAGAAACTCTGACAACCAGTCTTACCAAGGTATCGGGTTGCCCGGGTAACTGGGTTGTGGCGGTCAGACAGGCAGTCACTCCATGTAAAACACTGGTTCTCAGCGGCATCCGGTAAGACTGGAAGCCGACTCCAACATAGTTGGAAAAGGGCTAGGTGGTGACTTAGTTCTATCAATAATCTACAATTTGATACATATTTCCACTAAGATAAATGGCAATGAATCTCTAGCTAAACTATAAAATTATTTATTTAACTATTAAACATATTGATTAACTGTTGACAGTTTATCAATACGTTTATAACTACAAAGGATGATATATGCCAGACCTAAATTCTAGAACTTAGTAATGGATGTACAATTCTACCTAAAACTTCTCGACCTTACTACTGGTACATTAAGATACAAAATTAAAAATAATTCACTTGAAATATGGAACTACACTATAGTAATCTTTATTTAGTCATTCATACCCTCTTTCCATGGTTAGCTTTTCCTTCATTTGGGCAACAGCATGAACCCGGACTGGCCTAGCATAAATCATCCTTTAGTAGGTTTGTTTACTCAATTTAAAACTAGCTACAGCCGCAGATGCACTTATACATATATCTAGACTATTTGACTAATATTTGCAGTTGAAAATTTTGTTTGAGTGCGCTAATCTCAGGAACTACTGAACCGATTAGAAAAAATATTTCATTGTAACAGGTAGGTTTCATTGAGATGCACCGAGTGGATTCTAGGCGATGCGGGTGAGCTACTGATGGAAGGTATTATTTTTATAGGAACTGATTTATGTATGAGTATTATCTAAGTAATTTATGTATATTGAGATATTGAGAATGCATGAGTTTAGATAATAAAATCTCCAAATTTTTATAAACTATCCAAGAAAAAAAAACAGCAAAAAAAAAACAGCATTAAATAGAAAATGCATCTGTCTACACATCTACATATATGGTTATAACATTTTATTACGTCGATCTAAACTTGATATGGTTCAAGGCAAAATTAATTGGCAACCCACCAAGCCCTCATAAAAATTGTGTAACTACACCATATACATAGGTTTAGGTATAATTATATACTAGTTTCTGCCAGCAGTTTTGCCCGTTTCCTGAGGGATTTACTTCCTGCACCTAGATTAAAAGAAGCCTATTTATTGTTCTGATTATAAGCTATATTGGTGTCAAGTTTCATTAAAATAGATCCACTAATTTTTGAATGACAGAGGAGCAAACATACATACAAACTTTTATGTTTATAATATTAATAATATTAACTTCCCGCAGTTTAACTCGCGTCCCGTGGGAATTACTGCCCGTACCCGGATGAAATATAGCATATAGCACTCACGAATAATGTAGCTTTCGAAATGGTAAAATATTTTTTTAAATCGGTTCATTACTTCCAGAGATTACCCCCTACAAACAAACTTACAAACAATTTTACCTCTTTATAATATTAGTTTATAGGATATACAATTATCTAAATCCCTGATAATGTACGTGTTTTGTTTGTACAATTAAGTGGTTATTCATGTGAACTTGAATTGTATTAGAATATTGTGATGTGATGAGTTACAGGGAAAATTATCTATATATAGGTATATCTATACAAGCAGTGAGTAACGCTGACAGTCTTTTTTGTGGATGGGAAAAAATAATATCTATTATGAGTTATAGTTTAATTATAAATTATTAATTTAAGAATCTTAACTTTAAGGACATATCATATCTATAATGCTGTATTTGTTAAATCAATGTTGTTTCTTATTTCTGTTTTTTTATTAAATATTTTTCAAGTTTCCTCATTTTAAATTATGATGTAGCGTAGCACTACATGTTTGCAGATTTATTATTATACAAAACTATTGTTGGTTTTCCTTAGGCCGGGTTGCTCGATTTAACTTTATCTATAACCTAACCTTAACCGGCCGTCAAATGGCCGCCCATTGGTCAAGTTTTTGACGGGACAGCTGTGTAACCAATGGGCGGCCACTTAACGGCCGGTTAAGGTTAGGTTATAGTTAAAGTTAAATCGAACAACCCGGCCTTAATCAGCAAAAAACCTATGATTTATTTATTTGTATTGGGCACCTAAAGTCCATGGAAATATAATAATAAATAATATTTATAATTAGATCCTATTTTTAATAATGCAAGTTTCTGTTTAAAGCTATGAATAGTCATATATTAGAGCAAAGAAAACATGTGTTCTATAAAAATCAGAATAACTACATTTAATATTTTAGTCATTTCACTACAAAAAGGGAAACAAACTGTTTTTCCTCTACTTTCCATCTGTCCTATTTTTTTAGTGTAGTAGTGAAAGTCAATTTATTACTTTATATTTTAAATAATGAAAAGATGAACATACCTGGGTAGCAGCTTGCTGTGTAGTCGTCTTGATGGTGTTGCTAACATTCTTCACAGCACCAACAGTTTTATTCAGGAATGCGGAGTTCTCAAACAGCCTGGCCCCCATCTTCTTATTCAATGACTTATTTGAACTCGATACAGCATTCAGAGATCCGTGTTTGGTGCAAGGGCACAGCTCTAGCTCCTGGTTTGCTGGACCCATATTCAAAAAACATACTGATTTGATTTTATTAATTGAGTGGTGGAAATATATTGTGCCCACAGGAGCACTCTCCTTTATAATAATTAGACGAGGCTCGTATATATTGGAGTGTTCCACCTTCCCTATTATCCCGTCAGTGATGCCCAGGCATTCTATATCTTCAATATCAGAGAGATCCCATGCTAAAACAAAGAATTACGATAACATTTCATGAGTCATATTTAATCAATTGTTAACAGGATATAACTCTTGTTAGGTAAGATTTCAACCTACAAAACTATAAGATAATTAATCATCGTTATGTTTTTATAAAAAAACTGGGTCAAATAATACTGCAGTTGCCAAAAAATTTAAGATTATAATATTCACCTGATCGTACTGAGAAAGCCCCTGTAAGTCTGTTCCACCATAAACTTGATTCTTTTCTAACGAATATATAAAACGACTCTGATCTAAATAATTCCATTTTGGCTTGATTTATTACACGTTCAAAACGTTTCGATTTAATTTCATCGTGTTTATTATTGTTGTATTTTGCACTGAATTGACGTTTCTTCAAAGGGGAAGGGGCAGAATGCCAATTTTAGAATGTTGGCAGTCTTACTTTCATTGAATGGTTGAGGTAGGGGTCCACCAGAGTAGTAAAAAAATAGTTTTTTTTTATTTTAAAAATTCTGTTTATTTCATGAAACATTAATTGAAACAAAACTAAGAGTTTTCATGAGCTTCCCTAGTATAATTGCGAATTCATTGAAAAAATCGTTGATCATAGAGAGGCAGAAGAGATGCAATCTTTGCCGCGCTTTGACAGCAAAATTTTGACGTCATGTTGGTATCGCTGTCAAATAGTCAAACTTCCGGTTCGAGAAAACGCAGCATTTTGTTGAGTTTTTAGAGAAACTTGCAGCTTTTACGCCTTTTCTACACCAAAATGGATTGGCAATTAACATGTCGCGTGTGCCTAGAAACCGGGGACATGGTTTCCCTCTTTGATTGGGACGAAAACAACGAACAACTTGGCGACAAGTACACCTTCTGTTGCGGCGTGGAGGTATGTAAAAATTACCACATCAAAATGGTTGCGATGGCCACCCTATTTGATTTTTTACTACAATAATGTTGCTATATTGGTTTATTTGTAGCAAATTTTGGGATTTTTCGCTGACATCCCAGAAGTTGAAATTATTTATGTTATTATTTGTCTCTCAAATACCTAAATAAATCGAATGATGTTTTATATTTTAGGTGACTAAAAACGATAGTTTGCCAACGCTAATATGCTTGAATTGCGTCGATCGGCTTACTTACGCTTATCAATTCAAGCAGCAGTGTTTAACATCCAACGATACTCTCAAAGAATGTTTGGAAGAATTCAAAAAGACTTCGGAAGCCGTATCTGGAGGGAGCTCCGCTAATGGTCAGACATTTTTACTTATCATCAGCATAATAAAGCAGCCTAATAATTTCCCGCCAAATTATCAATCCAGCTAGTGACAGACGCTAATTTTGTGTTACAAATTAATTCTCATTGGTGAAAATAATTACTGCTCTCAAAAACACACAATATCATAGAACATAATGCACCTACCTATCTATAATGTACTGGCATATAAAGTCAATGACCTTTACCATACATAACCACAAATGTTTCTAAACAGCAACAACGGAGACAGAAACTATCACAATAAAACAGGAGAATGGTTTGCTGCTCCAATATGAGTTGCCGGTGGAGCATGACCCTCAGGGACAATGGACTCGCACACTGGTCAAAACTCCCAGCAGTGCGGTGGTTACTAAAGCCCCGGGGCCAAGGAAGAGAGGAAGGCCGAGGAAATATCCTAATGAACAGGGGCAGATTGGTAAGTCAGTTTTTAAAATTTATATTTCTAAAAAAAACCTGTTAATTTATGCGATAGATAGACAATGGTTCGACTAAGATATTGAATATTTCTTGCAGTGTTCTGTGGAAAGTGATGTATAAATTATGATGACTGAGTATTTCTTATGTATTAAATAAAATGTGTATAAAAGCACATGGTCTATGTTATGTATCTGTTGTCAAATCAAATATTTATCTTATGTAGATCACATTATTCGGAGAACAAATGTATTGAAAAATAGATTTTTGATAAAATTATCATTATAGGACAATTTTTTGCAATTTGAGACAAAATTCTATCTAAAGAAGAAATGTATTCAAAATTCTATCTAAAAAATAATTTCCTTACTTGTAGAACTCTCACCATACCAACGCAAGAAGCCTAAAAGCCAGGAGAAGGAACCGGAAGCCCTGACCACACTCCTGGCTTCTGGTTCCCTGGACCTCAAACAAGAGCCCATTGACAATGAGGATGATGCATTCGGTCATGAGGGTGAGGGTCATCAGTTTAACATTGGTAATATCCTTGTTTTTTATTTTGCTTTTATTTTTTTGGTACTCATGGTTTTTCTTATGAAAGCAGGGGCACCATATGTGTGTCTGTGTGTGTGAATGTATCACATTGTCTTTGTATTGCGTAAGCTCGAGAGCACTCACAGTAGTGGTCAAGTAACTCAGTTATATGTAACAAAGGGTAATGAAACAACTATTTTCTTGATTGTAGGTATATATTTATTGCAATTACAATTGGACAGAGTTTCGGCTTAGGCTAGGTTCTACAACAGAATGACACAAAATGCACAGCGCGACATATTTATAACTTTACCCCCAATTGTGCATCGAGGAGGAATGACGTCGACAGGCGGGTGTGGCGTGCTAGTCAATTGACTTCCCCTTTTGCGGTGGCTGACGCTGTAGCTTGGCTGAATCCAGGAGACACGGCATGTCAATGTGTATGTCATGACATGGCATAGCTGGCAAATGGTGACTGTTACATATACAAAGACAATGTGCACATGCACATTTATGCTCATCAGCTTTCATGAGACAAAACTTGATATAGATAGAAGAGAGATATCTTTACAGGGCTGGTAACATCTCAATTTTATCTAAATAACTGTTTTATAATTTAGTATGTAGTCTTAGACACGCACTGCTTTTGTTAATTTACATTATTGGAACACCTAATAGTTTGTAATACCTGATGCACAGATTAAGTTTGTAGTTTTGAAATAAACTTGGGGTGATTTATTTTTCAACTGTATAATTTTTTTAGCTAGTTTTGTCTTTATCAACTTTATACATACATAGGAATATCTGCCAAAAGATATTTATAATTTTTATATTATTTTATTCCAGAATTTGGCAGTGCAGACGATGATCCTGACTTTGAGCCTGCAGCAGAGGACCATGAATCAGAACCAGAAACTAAGGAAATGGTATTTTATGTTTGTTTATAGTTAACTGTACCATAAGAACCGCCTTTGCTGTATACTTTGCAATAATTTACAATTTCTGTAGCTTTTTAACTCTGCTACTTGCTGAAATAAAAAAAACAAGTGCGAGTTGGATTCGCACATGAAGGGTTCCATATGGAGACCCCCCTTAATATATTTTTTTATTTTTAAGTATTTCTTGTTATAGCAACGGAAATACATCATTTGTGAAAATTTCATCATCACAGTTAATGAAATACAGCGTGGAGACAGACAGACAGGCAGACAGACAATGAAGTCTTAGTAATAGGGTCCCGGTTTGCCCTTTGGGTACGGAACCCTAAAAAAACAAATGAAACTTAGATTCCAATATATTTAATTGGCCCCGCAAACTGTTTCACCCACAATCTGTGGATAAAAAGACTAACACTGAATAAATTTTTCAAATTGAACCACTTGTTCTTGGGATCAGTAAACAAACAGCCACACAAACTAAGCTTGTGGCTAACTCCTTGCATTTAACATTTGTTCCATAGAACCCACCCCCCCGCAAGCGCGGCAGACCTCGCAAGTCCATGCAAGACAAGCCAGCTAAGATCAAGCCTAAGAAAGAGGATGGTGAAGATGTCTTACTGAAGGAGACTATCCTGGCGTTCTCCGAGCCCATCCCGGAACACATACTGAACCCGAAGCCTAAGAAGAAGTACCAGAGTAAGAAGAAATATATTTATGAGAAGACGTGAGTATTTGTTAGCAACTAGCATAGCATGTACAGTAGCTGTTTGAAAATTAAATGTTGTACTAGACGAATGAGGTTCTAGCCAAAATAATCACCTATCTGTACGACCAAAGTATCCGCGCCGTATAGCTAAAAAGTTATATATTAATAACTAGCCGTTTTCCCGCGGTTTCACTCGCATCCCGTGAGAATTACTGCCCGTATCCGGATAAAATAAAGCCTATGTCACTCGTGGATAATGTAGCTTTCGAATGGCGAAAGAATTTTTAAAATCGGTCCAGTAGTTTTTGAGCCTATTCATTACAACCAAACAAACAAACAAAGTTTTCCTCTTTATAATATTAGTATAGATAATTATGATGACGTCCTGACCGATCTTCGGCCACGCGNAATGGTGAAAGAATTTTTAAAATCGGACCAGTAGTTTTTGAGCCTATTCATTACAACCAAACAAACAAACAAAGTTTTCCTCTTTATAATATTAGTATAGATAATTATGATGACGTCCTGACCGATCTTCGGCCACGCGGCTGTTCTCTGNTCCTCCGAATCTTAGGCCTTTGCCACACTAGACGGAAACTCCGTCGCCGAAATTCCGCGGCGGAACGCCAATACATGTCATTGCATATAAAATACAAGTAACGGGCACACTACGCACGGAAGATCGGTCGTTCCGTTATTTGTATTTTATATGCAATAACACTAGACGGAAATTGAGTGTGAGGAGGATGAAGGAGAGGATTGAGTGTGGCAAAGGCCTAAGGCCTTTGCCACACTCAATCCTCTCCTTCCGTGCGTAGTGTGCCCGTTACTTGTATTTTATATGCAATGACATGTATTGGCGTTCCGCCGCGGAATTTCGGCGACGGAGTTTCCGTCTAGTGTGGCAAAGGCCTAAGATTCGGAGGACATTTTATAGTTCAGACACAGGTACATTCCCTGTTCGTCAAAGGTCCATCATCATATTTTTATCATAAGAGAATAATAAGTTAATACTTTTATGGAGAAGGAATTCTTTGACTTTTGACCATGGACCTCTAAACCAATGGCAGTCTTCCATTATCATTAACTAAATGTTACTTCTTTCCCAGACATACATGTGAGACTTGCGGCGCATCGTTCACGTCCAACGCGTCGCTGCAGGCGCACATCAGACGCCATCTTGGAATCAAACCGTTTGTTTGCAGGTATGACGAATATTTTGTTTGTAATTATTAGAATTTTTGTTGATATTTATTATTTTTCACATTGCTAGTTAATTTTTGTAACAGAAAATTGATTTTATTCTTGATTTCGTATTTGAAGGAATTTAAAAAATTGGGAATTATTATTTATTTCCACAAACAAAAAAAAATCTAGCTTAATAGTGATGTTTGTCCTAATTAAAGTAATTATTTGTTTAATTTTATGTATCCTTGAGATATGGGTGCGGGTGGGGGCCTTATTTTTCGTTATTTTTTATTTTGATATTTATTTTTCCTTTAAACACCTGCGCCCATGTTTTGTCGGTTGTTTCAGCACGCGCTGTTTCAATGTTTTAAATTAATTTAAACTAAAATAAAATCAAAATTAAACTCTTTAAAGAACGCACCCGCACCTGCCTCTCGTTACTTTAAGAATAACTTTTTTATAAATCTTATGTTTTATTATTATTTTTTACTTATTTAAATCGTGTAGTAGATTTTATACTAAACAAATTGATGAAGCACACACGTAGTTACTAGTATCATTTTCCCATAGAGTAAATTCATCTTAACTTTAGCTCATAATTTACAATGCTTAACACAAGAGTAATAAATAAATTACCCCATTCACCCATCACAGAAGATATCACATCATGTTTTAAAGTCCAATTCAATTTCTCAATAGCTTTCCTGCACCATAGCATAGCTCTGCTTAAACCATCCTTTTTATCAACTTCAGAAGAGAGAAAGAAGCACAATAATTTTTCATATTAACCACTTCATAAATTATAAACTTTGAATCCTTCGCGAGGTGTGTTCAAAAACCATAAGTTTAGTATGAAATCTAAGGCTGCAATCTGTGCGCAGCGTTTGCGGGTACGCGTGCGTTCTGAACATGGAGTTACGTCGGCACATGATGCGTCACACCGGCGTCAGGCCTTATAAGTGTCGCGTCTGTGACCGACGGTTTGGGGACTTTGGAAGTCGGCAGAAACATGAGAGGCGAGTTTTTTTTTTAATTTTGAGGGATTTTTTGGGTGAGGTTAAGTGGTGGGAAAGTTGAGTCGTCTCTTGGTGGTTTAATCCTAGTTTAGCTATAACGATAACCGGACCATTTTCAGTTGTCAAGTCGCCGTGACCAATGGGCGGCCATGTCACGGCTGGTTGTGGCTTAGTTATCGTTATAGTTAAATGCTTCAACTCACCCTGAGTTCCACAAGAGTAACTAAAGTATTTTACTATTTCATTTCATAGTTTCGATTGAAATCAAAGTTCTCAAAGTCAGAAAAAAATCATAACTTAACAAAAAAAAAGTAAAACATTCCTATTTGAATATGAACTGAGACAGCTCAACTTTTTCACCACCATACTTCCCAACGCCTTTAAAATACATTGAAACAGCGCTTGCAGTCTTCACTCAACGCGACCGACAAAACAGGTGATTTTGAACCTTAATACATACAACATAAGTCCTATTAAATAGTGTATGCGGCTTTGCTTGCGTGATGCGGGAGGCGTTGAAACGTCACATGCAACGTCATACGGGAGAGCGACCGTACAAATGCCGGATATGCGATCGACGGTTCGGAGACTACGGCACACGGCAGAAGCATGAGAGGTGGGAATTTGGGCATTATTTCTTTATACATAGGGTTCAAATTGTGAAATGTGGCGGCGATTTGGCGGCAATGACATCTACGGATTGTAGGTGATGCATTTTCAACCTTAACTCTTACAACAAAAGTCCTAAAGTTGAATAACGTGTGAGTCTTGAAACTTCTCATGCAATGTCACACCGGAGAGCGGCCGTACAAGTGCCGGATATGCGATCGACGGTTCGGAGACTACGGCAGAACCATGAGAGGTGGGATTTTTAGCTTTATTTCTAGCGAATATAAGAGCGGATGATGAATTTTCACCGGGATTAGGTGGACTGCGTCTGTCGTGTGGTAAGATTTATTGTTAAGAATGTAGCACTGCTCTGAACCTGATGAAAAAGCGTACGCCTTCAGTAAGTCATATTATTTTTTTGAGTATTTCCATATCGTCTATAATTAAAGTTGAATAAAAATATAATTTCCTCACATACCATCTACCAGTATTTGTGAAGTACTAATAATTTAAAAATATGAATCAATTTTGAAAAGGTGGAAAACATAGTCAAACTTGTTATTTTTTTTTAACAAACAATATAACTATTTGCCCAAACAATCAATAATATATGTACTTCCACAAAATAAATGTTATTTGCTTTCTTTATTTCAATGGAACGTTTGACGACAGGCTACACATGGGTGTCCGTCCGTACCAGTGCTCGCTGTGCGGCAAGTCGTTCACGTATTCCTACGTGCTCGCCAACCATATGCTCACTCATACCGGAGAGAAGAAATACTCGTAAGTATTGTATCTGCCATATCATGAAGAAAAAGAAAATAATCTATACACTCTGGATAATGTACTGGGCTAATCAAGTGCCTTAGCCTTAACTTTATGATTGTATTGTATAAAAATAAATTGCGAGATGTCTTGTTGGTTATCATAGTCACAGGAATCATGCATTTGTAAACTGTGACTGCGTGTGGCACTTCTGGATAAAAAAGAAAAAAAAACTAAACAAGCTACAATTTTGTTTTACAATTTTATTCTTCATAGTATTGAGACACCTTTCATTAAACTCAGCTTTATACAATGAAAAAAAAAAATGTTCAAATCGGTTGGTAGCCGAAGGAGATATGCGCGAACAAACGTACAAGCATCCGATTGAGCGCCTTCTCATTTTTGGGAAGAAATCAATTTCATCACATGCCAACAACATTAAATCTATTCTTTTTACCACACAGTTGCGGCCCCTGCAACAAGAAATTCACGAAGGCGCATCATCTAAAGTACCACAACAAGGTGCATCATAAGGAGCTGTACATCCAACAGCAGCTGGAGCTGGAAGCTAAGAAGATGCGCCAGCAGATCAACGTGTCCGGCCTGTCTGGGGTCATCTCTGGACAGATTGTGGATGGCACCCTGCAGCTCATACATGCTGGATCCGAAGGTAGCTATAATATTGGAAGATAGTAGAACATTAACATGTATAGACAAGTTTTATATCTATACTAATATTATAAAGAGGAAAACTTTGTTTGTTTGATTGTAATGAATAGGCTCAAAAACTACTGGACCGATTTAAAAAATTCTTTTACCATCATTGTGGATAATGCTACATTGTGGATAATGTAGCTTTCGAATGGTGACATAGGCTATATTTTATCCGGGTACGGGCAGTAATTCCCACGGGATGCGAGTGAAACCGCGGGAAAACGGCTAGTTGACTAATATATCAAGAGTCTTGTATGAAGTAATTCTATGAATTGAAGAGCTTGTGGCTAAGCAACGCTTGGCGCGGTCGGCCCGTAGACGGTCACCTTGTCATGACGAGTTCTTCCGTGTTTCGGAAGCCACGATAAACTGGTGGCTCCGGGCTGTCATTTGAACATCATTGGCAGTTCTTATGGGTAGTTAGAAGCTAGTAAGTCTGAAAGCCAGTCTTACCATGGAGTTGGCTAGGTAGGTAGTCACCCTAAATAAAGCACTGGTATTCAGCTGCATCCAGTAAAAGTGGAAGCTGACCCCTATGTAGAAAATGGCTAGGTTAATGATAAGATAAAAATATATTTTATGACTGGATGACCACCACATAACGCGCTAATCTCAAGAACTACTGGTCCGATTTGAAAAAATATTTCAGTGTTAAATAGCCCATTTATCGAGAAAGGCTATAGGCTACTTTTTATCCGGGCTATCATAATTATAGATAACATTATCCCTCAGAAATTAATGAAACTTAAACTTACACTTCTTCTCAGATGGTGGTGAAGAAACGCAAATGCAAGTAGTGGAGGAGACTGAAGATGGAGGTGATGAATCCGAGAAAGAGACTGATCGCGCCGTCGCCGGCATGCAAGCGGTAAGTACAGTGCCACCGCTTCTTTTGTGCGCTTGACAGTTGTCGGTTTTTGAGGGATAGTGCCGTAGTTTGTACTGACTGTCTGACTGTAGGCTGCACCAAATAACGGTCAGACACATTTATTTCATACAAATCTGGTAAATCCCAATCTACATTGAACATTATGTTTTAGGGATAGAGTTGAAAATCTATTAAAGTGATTTGACAGATTGTAGTAGTTTGTTGTTATAGCTACTAGAAAGTCGAATAAATTCATAGCTAACTTATACAGTACTGAACTGGCATAGGCTAGTCTTTTTCCTTGTCCGGTTCTAGTTTCCTCAACTAGTTCTCCTAGATAAAATCGCAGGCAGATGATAGTTATCTGTAAACATCATTGGTTTCCCTTTCCATTCTTCTACTTTTTTTTTTTCAATAATTAAATATTTGTTGCAGGTTGTGTTAGACGCTGAGTTCTGCATGGACGACGAAGTGAAAGCTGAGTGAATTAAGCCTTAGGTAATTTTAATTAAAATCTAGAGTATAATAAACACAATTATTAAAATCAAGAACATTGGTCTGGTTATTTCCAACATAATTTGTGAATTGATGACTTTATGTTTAAGGATATTATTAATTCCACACGATACCATGAATGTATTGGAAAAATATCGATGTTTGCGTCACACGTCACTATTTATCGATGTTAGAAATGTCTCGATGTTATCGTATCAATATTGATTGTGTGGTTTTAATATCATTCTAAAAGTATTGTAACTGTTATATAACTATTCGTAAAAGGGGTAAACAGAGCTATAGATACTTCAGGTATAAATACTTCTAGTATCTATAGCATATGTGAAAATATAAATATGTATTTAAAACATTCAACCGAAGATAAATACTAAAAATGTACATAGTAATGTATAAACTGCAAGTTATTATCTCATGATATTAAAATAATATTTCAACCGTAAACTGTATAATCTCTATTTAAAAAATAGATTTCGGTCGAGATTTGTATGATATCTATTTTTGGAAATTGAGATTATTAGGATGTTCATTTGTATAAAAATCCGAATTATGTAAAGGTTTAAAATTTTATGAATAAAATGCACAGCTATTTTATCCATGAAAACTATGGACTTCTATTCTTGCAATGAAATTAGACAGACATGTTGAATATGTAGTCGCCAGCATATCAACCTACCACAATACGTCAAATTTCTACAATGGATTTTAAACTTTATCACTATAGTGGAAGGTAAATATTCGATTGGTAAAAATTAACAGATTCTAGTAGGTTGATCTGCTGTCGTCTGTAGATTAATAAACTCAATATGTGTATAGCAGTTTCAATGTAATAGAATCAAAATTATACAATTAATGTTATTCACCCACTCTTAAATACAATAGCCATATTTATCCAGTTTGAATTCAATCCTAAAGGGCATTAGTATAATATAAAGTAAACAATGAAAACAGTAATTCTTCACTAATGAAATAAATATAAGGTTCAGATTAGAAATGTTCATCATACCATACTTGCTGAATACAAAAACAACACACAAAATATATATTCAATTATCTAAAATTTCTTTCATAATTTAAATTATTATGAAATATAGTATCATACTAACGCATGAGTTATAAAAAAATACACAAACTGTATAATGATTAAGATCTAGAATAATATGTAAATAGTAATTTTAATGTTCCTCGCGTTATATTGCTTAGAAATATATTTAGGTACCAATTACTGTTATTTTGAACTAAGACGCTGACCTTACAATGTTTGGTGATATAACGAAAATTTGCGCAAATGATGTTTAGGCTAATTATTATTGGTTATTTTTACTAGAGATGCCACAAATAGTTCCTTGGACGAATACCGAATATTTAACGAAGCTTATGGACTAATATTCGGCTAGATAGGACATCAGACCCTTATAACTGATGGTCAGCAAACCTAACAATATCCAACCCACAATCACTTATCAATATAACTAAGGGTTCTCGCTGCCTTAGTACTTATTCACCGCGAAATATCAAACACTAGCTTACCTCAGCGATTTCACCCGCGACCCGTGGGAACTACTCCGCACACCCCGATACAAAGTAGCCTATAGCCTTCCTCGATAAATGGGCTATCTAACTCTAGGAACTACTGGTCCGATTTGGAACATTTGAAATAATGTTCCAAATCGGACCAGTAGTTCCTGAGATAACCGCGTTCAAGCAAACAAACAAACTCTTAAGCATTACAATGTTAGTATAGATATGACGTAGTAAAAAAGTGTTCACATTCAGGAACGTTTAACTAACGGGCGAGCTCAATCTCGACCACTGATTGGGTTTTTGTCCTCTATTTCGCTATTCGGCTGAATTGTTAGCAACATTCGTGGCATCTCTAATTTTTACCTTCTTGTATATTTGTTTATTCACTCAATAAAGTTATTAACACTAGTTCCTGTCCTATAGATGACTATGTTTTAATTATACTAGTTTTAATTTACAATGTAAGTGAGCAAGAGAAGCTATGGGATATGACATAGTTTTAGTATAATATGTTAAAAACATAATATTATGTTGATGTTATTGAAATTCGTTCGAAATGAATGTTTGGATTCTAGGATAATATGAATAAAGATCATGGAACATGACAATATTTCTTTTTATTTCATACATATCCTTCTATCTCGTTGATTCGTGAAGTCGTTAAATTGGCCACCCTCGCTATAAAAAGATTAAGTGTTAAAGTGTCAATAATATTCATTCACTCATTACCAAACTTGCAAACGGTTAATTTATTAATTGTATAAATTAATGTTAATGACGAGTCGAATCGCACTGCTAATAAACTTTAATTCAAAATTAACACCTATACGAGAGTGGAATACGCCAATGAAACCGCTCTGAGTGATTCATGTTAGAACAAAAATATAAATATTCGGAACAAATCCGTCAAAAACATGAGACCTTGAATAAATTAGTGGCATAAATGCTAAATAATAGTAACTAGAAATAGAAATTAAATAACGTTAAAAAGCATCTTACTTCCCCAATAAAAAATGAACAGGTATTCAAATCGTTACTGCCCGGAAAATGCACTCCATTCCACGCTGAAAAGTTTTGGCGAAAATAAAAGAAAAACTCTTCGATATAAATAAAACGGTAGCGACTGGCGGGCGTTGGAAATGTGGAAAAATAAAATACTAATGAAAACGACACGACGGGCTTAGGGCGAACGTTTTTATCTGCACTCGGTTTGTGGGTTACATCAACTTGAGGCTTTTAGATACGTACCACTCTTATTTAGATTCTTTGCAAGTAGAGATTAAATTGAGAATTGTAGTGAAATGCAAATGAGTTAATAAGATCGATATCAACTTCATTTGTTGTGATTAATTAACTCTAAAGAACACGGCTGGATTTATAAGCATGGCTTCCTAATGAAAACTTGAAAAGAGACGTAGGATGTTCTTAATCCGTTTACTGAATTAGGTTGTTATATAACGAATTTCATAATGCTATACATGAAACTACATTACAGTAGGTGGTTGAAATCAACGTCTCCAAACATTATAGGTAGGTACAACATTATCTTGTTCCTTCTTATATTTTTTTTTAACGTAAATCGTCGCTTCCTTAGCGAGGATACGCGATAATGAATTTAAAATCCTTCCTGATTGTCTACTTAACTCCAGTTGTACGGCAAAGCCTTATTGTAACTTTCCAATTTATTCTATCCGCCGTTAGAGGAACGAAATTATCTGTGCGTCGCGATTGCCAGCTGTAAATAAAATAAAAATGTAAATGACGGCCGTACTGGCGTGCAGTGTGGATGATTCTTCTACCCAGACGTTGGATCTCAATGTGGATTCATTTATTTTTTGGAAAATTTTTCAGAAGTTTAAATGCTTATTGCATCTTTGTTATAAGTATAACCTGAAAAGTCCTGAAAAGTGATTGACTGTTAATGATGTAGGTAAATATCCTATGGGCTCCTATGGTAGAAAGTTTATTTTTATCTAACAAAGCAGACGCTTTGTAAGAAGGAAGTTATAAATTTCACCTCATTACCCACTTAATACTATTGGCATATATTCTAGCTATAGACAAAAATACCTATGTCAATAATTTGTGAAATTGTGTCTAAGGAAACATTTTTTTGTCAATGCTATCAAAAAGCCCGTAACATTATATTCTTCGCTTCATTTGCCTGACAATGAGCATAAAAACTCTCCATAGGCACAATAAAAACCTCGTCCATATTTGAAAAGTTTGAGAACCATCAAATTTGCCCCCACTCGTAATAAGCGCATTAGGGGTGGAAAAATTTAAACTCGGCGCGTCCCCAAACTTTTCGCGTTTTCTTTTTACATTAAGGACAAAAAGAAAAAAAGCTTCTACTTAGAAGGGTGGCGCAACTTTTAATATCCAGTAGATATAACAGTACCAACTACGTCACTATAAAAATTATACGTCAACTTTACCTTTGTTAAAATAAGGTTGGTTTTTGCATGGCAAATGTTTATATTGATGAAAAATGTATTTTGTTTTGTTTATAATATAAACACTGTGTACGTGTGTGTCGCTTAGCGAATTCAAAAACTGTTGGGAATAACTCTCGGGGAGTGTTTTGCTTGTTATGTAGTTTGTAACCATATACACATGGCTATTGTATGCAGGTATGTGAAAACTGTTAAAAAATGCATTATTTTTAACCCCTGCCGGAAAAAGAGGAGTTAGAGAGAGTGACATATTTGTCTGTCG
This sequence comes from Heliothis virescens, assembly GCA_002382865.2. Taxonomy (NCBI): domain Eukaryota; kingdom Metazoa; phylum Arthropoda; class Insecta; order Lepidoptera; family Noctuidae; genus Heliothis; species Heliothis virescens. The sequence continues at coordinate 1,026,827 of NWSH02000081.1, read as the reverse complement.
GTCTGTCTGTCTGTGGCATCATAGCTTCCGAACGGATGAAGCCATTTCAATTTCATAACATACTGAAAAGGAGTAAGAAAGTGTTTTAAGGGTGAAAATGTAGCAAGGGGATTATATTCCTCTTTTATGTTGGTATACATAGGCACCAACCAGTAATAAGTAACTATGTGGTCACAAATGAACAATTTGGGTAATTATAAAAATATAAAAATTATATTTCGGCAAAGAAAGCTTGGTTACATAGAAAGATCCTAGATGGCGCTGACTATCTCATTTAATCTCCATCTAATTATTCGTTTGAACAAATTGATAATTTCGCTTCTAAAGCGTTTTACAATTAGGAACAATGTTTAATTTTCTAAGATTGCTGGCGGAATTTTTATGGCTTGTTACATTTCACCCTTTGCTTGTTAACCGGGATTAGATGTGGTCTTGAATTACATTTACATAAATTAAAACTTGTCTACTTCATATTTAGGTAATAATTCAATTATTTTAGCTTTTATTTTAAGACGAAATTTAATGGTCTTTTGAATATTGGTTAGGTAGGGTGCTAGTCAAGGTCCCAAGTCTTTTTCGTGCAACTTATCAATTTTAAAATCAATCATGAAGGATCCTAGCGTCCTCTTAGAAATTCTAGCTTCCGCCAGCGGTTTCACCAAAATCCGGCCAGTAGTTTTTGCGTAAAAGGGTAAAAGGCATAGGTAGATACATAATACCTATGCATACATCCATCCTCAGAAATAAATTAGAAGAATAGTAGAATTCATATTGGAATCTATGAACAGATCAATATTATTAGAAGACGTTATTATTCAATTTCAGCTAAATAGATTGTAAAGAACGTCATTCGAGAGCGGAGAGTTTAGTATTTTCCCAAAATTATTTGCGAACAATTTTATGATAAACCTGCCTCAAGTATAATCTTCAATTATATCTATCTACAAATCCGAAAACAATACAAAATACATAAAGCTAGCCTGTATTGTACTAGGATCGCAGTGTTGCGAGCAAGTGAGGCGTCAAATGAGAGCCAGCGACAAAAGACTTGCTGCAGCCATGGCGGCCGTACGAGATTTTATATCGTCGTATGAGATTACATTCTTATTGTTGGGTTCGATTGGTTATTTGTAAAGGTATTAATTTGTGAGGATAAAGGCGTTTAGGATATGGCTAATAGTGGATATTAAGAATCCATTAAAATATTGTTTTACCTCAGCAGGTAGGTAATAAGACTTGTTTTAACCGACTCTCCAAAAAGCAGAAGAATTCTTAATTCAGGTGTTTTTTTATTCTTTATCATTTAAGGGACATTTTTGTTTAGTTTATTTGTTTGTTAAGTGTTCGTGGCCAGTTTAATGAAGGACTCAGGGCAGAGTTGGTATTAATTACTTTTTTTTATAGGTCCTCTCGCAGAATTTCTCAGTTTAACAATCAAACGTATTCAAAAACGTTTAAACGTTCTAAGATTTTTCCTATGATAATTTCAATTGCTCTCGTCACTTTACCTTCGTAATAAAATCAGAGTCAGCCCCAATTTGTAAACCAGAAGCACATTGTATTGATTGACACATTAGTAGGAGCTAATTCCTAACTTCACTCCAATAAATTGTTCCACACTCATAACCAAATTTCTCCCACATTTTCGTTGTTCCTTTAATAACATTTACTTATTAACTTTAAACATAGGTACTTATTAAAATGAAGTCATATTTAATCAATAAACCTCATAAATATTTTAACTTTTACAAAATTCAGAACACATTAAATTTTACCGATAAAAGTAAAGAGACAAGGCGGTGTGAAAAACCGGTGTTAAACGAAACATCTCACGTTCACTTGAAAATCCAAAAACATTGGCATTTCGGCGCGGGGGGAATGCAATACGGTGGTGGGGGGGCGTGGGAGGTGGGTTGATTATGTTCGGGCGGGGGGCGGGGGCGGGGAGGCGGGTGGGATGCAGCGAGGTTATGTTGAGATCGGTAACGAGTGATTCCGGGGTTGGCGGCGCGGGCGGGCGGCGGGGGGGGGCGGGGCGACGGGGCGGGGGCTGGCGAGGGCGGGTGGGTGCAGCGGCGGAGTGTCCCCAGGAAGATCGATCGATTCGATTACACGCACTGACTCGAGCAGATCCTACCGACTGCGCCAATTAATGAGATGTGACGCGGTGGAGATTGAAATAAAGAACAAATTCGAATAATAAAGTTTAATAAAATGAAATTACAGTATTTAACTTAAACTAATTGGTCGTCCTAACGTCCCGATTGTTAGGTGACAAAAGCGCCCGTGAGGGCCGCGAACAGTTTTTAATGTTTGCCGAAGCGGTGTTGCGCAATTGCGATCGAACGATGGTAACATGTCTTAATGTAGGTATCCGATGATATTCTCGATATCACA
>NWSH02000081.1:1000719-1011867 GCA_002382865.2 Heliothis virescens | reverse complement strand
CTGCTCACCATGTACCAGGACCGCATAATCACGGGATCTCGATGCAACTGTTCACCATGTACCAGGACCGCATAATCACGGGATCTCGATGCAACTGCTCACCATGTACCAGGATCGCATAACTTATATAAGTATTCCAATCTCCCGACGCAACTGCTAACCAAGTACCAGGACATCATAATTTATAACTCAAAAACGGCTGAACAGATTCGGCTGAAAATTGGTAGAGAGGTAGCTAAGAACTGGGAGAAGGACATAGGACATGTCGATGTTACTGCTCACCATGCTTTGTAACTTAAACCAACCAGAACTGTGCAATGTGCACGTTTGGTGGCAAGTAAACTGATGAACAATTTAATTTACGCCACAATACTCAAAGGAAAATTCAAAGGGGGGAAAGTTCTCATTCCGATGATTCCGATGGTCTAAATCGACATGCCATTTTAGTTAAATAAGCTTGAATTTCCAATCCGTCTTGCATTCGCCATCACTGTAAATAAGTCACAGGACCAATCGTTGAAAGTTTGTGGTCTTAATCTCAAACATCCAAGTTTTTCACATGGCCAATAATTTAAAGTGGTATGTTCACGGGTCGGAAGACCTTCCGTTTGATTTGTTTTCGCATCTAAAAAACAAAAATGGTATATCACAAGGTGCTACAATAAATAGCAAATAAAGAATCATTGAATAATTATAGGTATATATTTTTAAATGTGATATTGCCATATTGCCTTTAAGGCGGTACAAAGTTCGCCGGGTCAGCTAGTAAAAGATAAAACTGAATAGCCGCCAATTTTGTTCCATTACTCTCGAGCGCCGCAGAATACATATTATCCGTAAAACGGAACGCAAACAAAGTGAACGTCGTTTTCCCGCCGACGATAACTTAATTTCAGTCCGCCATAAGTACGTAATTAGCGAGCCGCTGCCTTATCGGCCGGCGGGTAATTAACCTCTCCGGGGGGTGTCTTCCCACTCCCCGGGGCCACCCTTCCTCCCGGTGCACCTTGAATACCTCCTCGGCTCGTAATATTTCCGCCATATTATCCGGGAGTCCGCCCACCTCCTCCACCAATGGCGGCGATTCCCGCGCTTTTGTTTCGCGCCGTCACCGCTTCGTTCCGAAACGTTGTAACTTGGTATGTTTTCTTTGGGAAATTTGGCTGTATTCGTGAGCTGGATGCGGTTTGTTTTCATTGGAGCGCGTTTATTATGCTAACACTGTCTTCGCTTTTGAAATATCATAACTTGGGTACGGTGGCAACTTGATTGGAACTTTATTGGTGTAGCGTAGAGTCGAGTTTAGATTTTGTTTTGAGGGATGAAGAGGGGTGTCGTCAGTTCATATTTCATGTGTTATCATCTTTTATTGAGTGCGAGTCAGGGCATTGTTGTCGGTTTACTGCGCGGTTATCTCCCGCGGCCGCCGGTGTTTAGCAACGCCTCGACTGATGAATGGCATATTGGTATGATGTTATAGACGCCTGCGAAATACTGCAATCCTGCTAAGGGGTGAATGTATAGGGGATGCGAAGGATGAAATGTATTAGATCAACGGTAATTTTGATAAGATTATGTTTTTAGAAGATCAAGATACAGCAACCACGGCATGATATACAAAATGACTTACTCATCTATATACTTAGCATGACACCATATTTTGGATTTAAATGACGAGCCTTTCGAGATTCGTTATCGGACTCATTATTTAAGGTGCATGCGTTTTGCCTGGAAGTGGGAAATTCAAATATAAAATAGTTTTTTCATACGTTAGCATTCAATATGATGTCCTTGTGTAACTCCGAAACTTCTTATAATACAAATGTTCCTCGATAAACGTTTTATTGCGAAATATCATAGTATATCGAGGTAGTCAAATAGTGGTTATTATGTAGATACGAATAAAAAGAACAAGTCACAACAAAATCCAAAAACTCCACTCATGCACTGAAATAGTTTGTACCAAATCACAGCCGTACCCATTAGACCCAAAATCGGCCGCAACATTTAAACAATACAACAAATAATCGATCACAGCCCACCGAAGCGTGTTTCCGAACGAACGGTCGTTTGTCAAAATTACGCGGCAGTTGATAAGCCGCATAATTTTTGGCGCGAGCCTCGTCGGCCGTCCTAATTGGGTGGCGTGGCCAGCGCGCCGATAAAGCCCGGTTTACACAGCGTTTTAATTAATAGAGGTCGCCGGGCTAGCGTAGGGTTGAACTGCGGTTCGGAAAATTATTTGCGTATGCAATATTTTTTCAGAAAAACCTCGGTTGGATTTTGCAATGTTTGGTGTTGCTTCAACTAAATTTGATTGTATCTGAAATGTACAATTATAGACTAACTACTTGCACAAGTTTATAGGCGTCTATACGAACAAGGGAGTTCTAGAGAAACCTACAAAGCTATGAGTAAAATTAAAAAGCTTTCTATAAGGCCTACTTAAGACGATTGACAAGATTGGGGTAACAGTGAATTTAACAAGTTTCCAAAAAGGTAGAGATTGATGACAGTGACCATGGGTGTAGGTGTTATTCAGGCATGTTTCTCTTTGTAATGAAAAACATATCCTACCTTAGATACTTACCTAAAAGAAACATAGTGGTATGCCCAAAATGAACTAGAAAGACAACTGGGATAAGCCTAAGTAGATACCTTTTTCCAACTATGTTGAAGTCGGCAATACGCTTTCAGTACAACTAGATTCAGCTGTGTACCAGTGCTTTCCATGTAGCTACGGCCTACATGCGCCCCCAACCTTATCCGTTACCTTATAAAAACAGTAATAAATACTAGAAAAAAAAACTGACACCCGTACAGCCCTAATCTGCTGCGAACGTCGAAAATACGAGGAGTGTTACCAAACTAAATCTGTGCAGAAATATAAATCGGGTCAGAATTTAGTTATTCGGCGAGCGACAGATTAGGGCTCTTTGAATACACCTAGTTCGGACTGGCTAACTAGCGACGCCGCGTCAATGTACACAGAATACCTGGTATTTCTGATATAAAATAATTAGTTGCTAGTTAAGTTCGAAATAAGGATTTGTTGCCTCGATAGTAGAATAGCTAATAAGAAAACATAATATATGAATTGCTATGAGCTATTCATGATGTATTTTATATTGAAGATAATGATATTTGATCAGATATCGGCACCTTTTAGACTTCTTTTCCTTATATAAATAAATATCTGAAAAGGAGCTATGAATCAGAATTATTGACTTTTGAAACAGTTACCTACATGTTTTTCATAAATAAAGAGAACTAAGGATCTTGTCGTTTAAAGGATGTGCTTTGAGATGTCTGATCATAATTTGGTAATTAAATTAAGAACATCGCCCTATATCAAACGAATTTTACTCTCATATAAAGCAAACTAAGTATTGTAAGTCGTTGTCGGTTGAACCCCTAAACTGCCGCCGTCTGGTTGTCATAAAATTAAACTCATGTTAGGCCCGGTCATTATAGAAGTTAGCTAAATGTCTTGAACCCTTCCGAAAGTTCTGGAAGTCTTATCAAAGTTTACCCGACGTCAGCTCGGTGAGAATAGCTGGGAGGACCGCAATCAACTTGGAGTATAAAGTGTGGGGCCTTCAGAAATGTCTCTTTGCTGACGCGATATTCATATAACGTTATAGGTCCTACGTCTAAGTTTTGCGTTACTCCTTTCGGTTATTGCCTCTCTCAATCAATACAACTTATAACTATGTAAAAGTTACTAATTAATAATAGGTAATCAGGTTAGCAGTTTGGTTTTGGACATGATTTATTTCTCCAATTTATTCCACAGAAGGAGTGCTGCAAATGAATTACGGAAAGTTCCTAAAAACATCACTATCTATCAGATAGATATCTAGAACTCTTATCTAGAATCTGTTGAACTGGCCGTTACTGTACTAAACTGAAAACAAATAAATAATTTATTTGCAACAGTAACATCATCTAAATCCACGTCCCAAAGGAACAATTTCTTTGCTAAACCTTTTTTAAAATTTAAAAAAGTAGAATGAATTTGTGAACACACCTAACGGTTGGCGCTCGCGAACTGTCAAACGTTTGCGCGCGAACTTTTGGCGGGAGAGCGAAACGGGCGTCGCAATAAAAACCTTATAAAATTTCTAATGGGAAAACGTACGAAGAGTTTGCCCGGTGAATTATGGATGGTAACGAGCTCGGAGCCCGTTCCCCCTTTGTATTGAGTCTGACTGCGCCAAGTTTGTACTTGTTTCTTTGTAGATTGCGGTCGTGGTTTATGCGATGCGAAAAACAACATTGTTATACTTTCGTCGGGTGCCGAAGTTGAGTCGCGTTCTGAGTTTACGAGCTGTTTTAATTGCGTTCGCGCTTTTATTATTTTTGGTTAGTATTAGCAGATATATTTTTCCAGAAAAATAAATGGCCGAAAATGTTTGGTTTTGATTGTTTCGATATATGTTTCATGCTTATTGTTTTTAGGGAATTTCAGCTTACAATGTACACTTTTGCAAAAAAGCTTAACTAGGTAGTAGGTCTCATAATACTTTTCCAGCTAGAATCTTTTCACAACATTGAAGTGCCCAAAAATTACCTTAGCTTGTCAACTGGATATCTAAGGTCAATTAAAAGGGCGGAGATAAGGGTTCCAAAATGCTAAATCGTTTAAAAGCGTCCCCGATACGGAAGGTCCAGCTGAAAATAACTTCAATTATATTATGCTTCGTCTCTTAATAATGCATGGACCAGAAAGAGATGGAGGTGCGGAATGAATGTTTCGAATCTCCATTCGTAATTCAGGAGTAGGAACACCAAACTAGCGGGGTTTACGATGGAGACAATTTTATACATACATAAAATGTCAGACGATTTGTAATAAGGAAAAGCGAAGCATAATCTCGTTGGTAGGTTTGTGCTTTAAGTAAATGGTGGTCTATTAATGAACTCTATACTCTTAGAAATCTCAAAATATATGAGTGTTTGGTAAATATTTAGAAAAGAGTATACCAAGGTATATGAATAAGCTTTATTTCGGACCAGTTTACAGCATCTTTTAATTGAGTAGTACTTATCAAAATCTCGAATACCTACAGGACTTTACCCATAGCCAAAAAAATACCTCTACAGCTCAAAGCATAATAGAACTTCCATGAAAAGAAAATACACCAACGAGGTCTTTCCCAAAAAGGTCTATCTACATGGCCCCAACACAAGGCATGAGCGTGTGAAAACGTGCAGTTTTTCGAGACTTAACACAGTCCCTTTTTTGTAGCCGCGGGCGAACGGGACGGGGTATTAAAACTTGTATATCGGATTAGACAAAATTACTAAGTGCTCCAGATAAGAGGGTGCTCCGTTTGGTCCACCTACTGCGAGTGAGAATTAAAAAGCTTTGCCGGCAACTTGTATGAGATTTTGGGTCAACTTTGTTGTATGTGTGTAGGTACTACCTATTCGTGAATACATTGATTGGATGAAGCTGCATGCATGCAAGTCTCTTGAGTTACACCTCAATAGCTTTAAGAAATGATGAGGTTTTTTTATTTTACATGGGCCCGATGCCATGTTGTTACTCTGATATTTCTGAACTTTATCACCATAGAATCATTGCCTAAGTTTCAAACTTTTAACCCTTAAACAGACACAACCCTACACTAAGCTCTCCTTATCTGTGGCAGCTTTCGAATTCATACAGATTATGGCGACATTTCGCGCCGTTCGTTCAGGAACCGAGTTCGCGCGCTTGAATTAAAGATGGCGGACACATGTCTCTAATGCAGTCATCAATTATTTGCCGATCCCGCCCCGAGAGCCTGCCTTTAGCAACGTTTTGATAACGCCGCGAGATTCAGCAGTTTCGTTTTCATGTTTTATGTACTGGCTGAAGATATGCGCGGTTTTGGGTAACTTTATAGTGCGTCTGTTTATTTTTAGTATGGTTTTGGGATGATACACTGTAGTACTTCTAGCATTTAAATCGTTCTTTAGCATTGCATGAAAGTAATTTCTACTTTTGGCTAAACATGACTATCTACATATTTATCTAAGTTATAGCACAGATAGGTGATTGTTATATGGATTGCTTAACTGTTTAATAGCCAATACTAATTATCTTCGTACTTATACTTAGCTATCATGAGATTTCAATAGAAGCCGGTAGAATATAACTCATGAATATCGCGTGAAGTCAACCAACATAAAAGATAATGTAACATTCCATTAAAAAGATAATAACACATCTTCCAGAACTGATATGTAAACTAATACCGTCCGATACGATCCAGAAGGGCTCTTTTCCGATCAAACACGACTTGCGAATTGATTGAGTCCTACTGCACACACCAATTTCCAGTGACCACTGAATTACCCCTTTTTTGTTGCAAAATGAACTTTAACACCATACAAATAAGGGCGTTATATAATTTTAGATTCGGTGGTGCACTGAACGACTTGTAGAACCAATTTGTAATACCCCTTGGATATCGGCGGCCATTGAAATTGAACGAGTGTTTGCTTGGCTTTTTAAGAGCGTATAGGGGTTTTAGAAAAGTCGTTTCTTCTATTTTGATAATAATTGTTTTGAGAATGGGTTGACTTGGTGATAAGTAAATTTTATTAGTTTATCAACATTCAGGCCTCACGTCTATGAATTAGGATAGATACTTTATTAGATNGAAAAAATCGCAAGGAAAAATTAATACTATAAATGATTTATCTGTATCAAGACCTGAAACACCAAAATAAGTGCACCAGAAGCAAGTACAATATTTTTGGTCATCATCAGAGGATGAAGATATACTGTCCACCAAAAATACATAATCTTTTCGGTGGACAAAGAGAGATTATTTTTTTCTTTATGCTTAATGACACCTTATTATGTTTTTGTTGATTTGTTTATAAATTAAAGAAGGTTTAATATTATTTTATTGTAAGTTAATTTGATTATGTTGATTAATTTCTTACTTAATTGCACTTTTAGTACATTCGGTAGACGCCTATGTCTTTCCGGTAGAACAATAAAAACGTTTTTTTTAAATAACTTTTGTAATTCTTTACTTTGATCTCAAACAACAATTTATATTTATTTTGACTGATATCTTTTATTAAATAAATGTTTAATTCTTTAAAAAAACAATATTTTTTTATTTTTTTAAATTTAGTCCCTGTTTTGACAATGACCCANTAGTCCCTGTTTTGACAATGACCCAGATAGGTAAACCATTTTTTCCCATTTTTGATCTAAACTAATTAAAGCAGGTGACAAAACGGGCGGTAACGCTAAGAGCAATTTCTTCGAGACAACCATGATGACATGAATTTTCCTTGGAGATGAGAGGATAACAGATAAATTATGAGAAAAATTTACATGGATATAAACTGACCCGTATCGCACTACAATATTAATCTGAAAACGATGCAACGCAAATAAGTTTAAGCTAACCCGATTGTAGATTCTAACCAGCCAATAACTCACCAAAATGGGGATCAACTATACCTTTAGCCCCAGTAAATGTTTGATAGCCTAATTTGGCCACAAATTACCTGCAGGGTTGTATCAGTATCGGCTGGAGATATTAATAGGGCTGCTTCGGAGACAAACTGTTGTATAAAGAGAACAAATAAGACTGCATGCCACTACTTATCAACCTTCACGGGGGTGGCCGAAAGCATGGTTCTTGGAGCTCCTATTACGTGTTGGGAGAAGGTAATGGCTATTGCTATTATTTGGAAGGATAGCAGTCTACAGAGTTCTTCAATTATAAGTAGTTTGTCAGTGAGTACGTTTCCTCCTTCCTCAAGCACATACGGTGGAAAGGATTTTGACGAATCGTGCTAGTATTGTATCTTATACGTACAGGCTTCTTTTTTCTTCTCAGCTGCATCCAGTTAAATTGGAAGCCGACTTCAACGTGGTTAGTAAAAGGCTAGACAGATGATGACAAAAAGGCTTCTTTTTATGTGGATGAAGGAGATAATTCACTTCCTAGGAGGCGAGTGAAATTACTAGATGAAGCTAGAAGTTACAATCTCTAAGTATATTTTACCTTAGACTTTCTTTACTAATTCTACTTTCTATCGCTAATCCGACTGGTTGAGCAAACGGGAAGCTTCCCGGGTATATTCGTTATCTTCGGGTTCGTCTTAATCACGGTCTGGCGATCATTAGTCAGCAGTGGGCTAATTGCCACATTTGTAGGTCGCAAACTACCCTCCGCCCACACCATGGATACCTTTGTTGTGTTGAGGGAGAGGATATTGTGGTAGGAACCGCGTTTTTCCGACACAGGCTTTTCCAACAGACAAACAGAAATTCTGTTTGATATTATGACCGTTAAAATAAGATAAAGAGATTTAATTTTAATAAAAGAATCACAAAGTTGGTTGTTACACTGTACAAGTATGATACCGACTTTTTGGAAGAGATAAAATAGTTCAGGAATGTGAGAAAAATGTAGGTAATTGGGATGTTAGCAACTTTTTTTTTGTTTAGTTAGGGTACACCAACCGCTTCTGTATATAAATTAACAAATACAGTAGGTAGGTACAGGTAAATGGATTAAAGGGTTGCCTATGCCAGGTGAACTAATTCGCGAACAAAAGTGATAACTTAAACTTTAGTAGGTATGTACTCATATTGAACATACAATTTTTTTTCCCGAAAAAAATAATTGAAAATTGTTTATTGCTAAGGATGTTATTTACATATATTTACAACTACAAAAAATAATTTAAATTACTTTCAACTAGTTGGTTAAATAGTTACTCTTCAGTGCTATGACAATGCAAGTTTTTCATTCCCGCTTCCCGCTCCGCTCGTACCACGGTTGCTACCTACTCCGGGCGCGAGAGGTCTCATTAGAGCCCGGCTCCTCTAAACCTGGCCATTGTTAGCCTCACGAACGATAGTAAATTATGTATCGACAACGCCGGGTTCCGTAGCCTGTAGTGACGTGACAAACTTATAGAACATTATACCAGTATAATTATGTTCTGAATATAATCTGCGGGAAAAATTACCACCCTATTATAAAACGTGCTCTTAAAATGAACTGGTGTTCTAGGTTCTAGCTGCATTTAAATAATCACCTTGATCTAATGTCGCTCGGAAAACCTTAGCGGAAAATCCGTCAATGTTATGGAGAAATGTAAAGATTATTTTTGCCGATCGGAAAATATCGGTTTTCCTACGCGCTACAAAAATCCACCCGTGTGAAAGCGCTATAACAATTTGTTAAATGACCATTCAAACTATAAGATATTTATTTCAGGAGCAACTTTGCTTTAATAAGCCCTAACACAATCTTCAAGCATTTACAGAAATGCAACTACCCAAACAAATAAAAATAAAAATCTCCACACTTTAATAGCCAAAGTTACCAACATAATTTTACTTTAATGTACTTGGCTGTTGTTAAAACAGAGCAATATTAAAGCACCACACTACGGCACATTACCACCTTGTAAAATATAGAGGTGGCAACCCCGGCCGACTGAGATTGGCTCATTAATTTAACAGCGTGCAACACTTAAGCCAGGCGTACCAACATTTTCGCAAATGAAGTGGCGGGAATACCTTACCAACTTAACAATGCCGTTACATAACTTCAAAGCTTTGAATTTTAGTTCTTATTTTCCAGCCCATAAGGGTTGTGATATAGTTTCTTGTTGGTATGTTATCCTGGTTTTAAGAGGGTAGGAGGTAAGCTAGTATTGTCGTCGCTGCGCAGGTAGGGGAATATTTCGGGTCTTTGATTTGTTACGTAATCTTTTGCTCGATATTACTCGCTTAATTGATGTAGTTAATTTGAATTTAGAAGCGAGAAATAAGATTCATTTGTCTTTTACAGTAGGTACCTGCATCTAGAGATTGCATTTATAATGGTAGGTAAAACCATAAAATTGATAGTTATTGCTTATTATGAGATAGAGAGAACATCTAATAACAATTTTTCAATCAATTCAATGATATTGTATTTGGAACACTTAACTACTGTTTAGTTATTAGATGTCGGCTGTATACTTTCGACGACAGAAATATAATTCTTCAATTTAATCTTAACATACCTATTTATTTGGAAACAAAAACAGTCTACACGTGTTTTAGCTGAAATCAATTAATCAAGATTTTATTGCAGTTTTGCTTATTTAAATCCTTTATCATTAATAACGATTAGTGTTTTATTGTTATTTTAGAAATAATATATCCTAATGATGACTGTGTATTGTGCCAGGGAAGATCAAAAGGGGGACTAAGTTTATTATTTGTAAAGTTCAGAATGTATTAATAGGGGTTTTGTAGAAATAATTTCTGGGGCCTATCTATCCTATCGTTTTGGGTTTTGTTTTTAAACTACTTACCCTAAAATAGAGGCCCTACTAAGCTTGGCTCTATTGAATTCACTTTGGTAACTTCGGTAGCTGAAAAATGGTTGAAGTTCATTACATTGTTTTTTTTACGATCTGCCCAAATGTGGATGAGAATATTAATGATTTAATAATCCGATTACATGTAGTTGGTCCCATAATCAAATGAAGCCATTTCATCATATTTCATGAAGTGCTGATTTTCATATTACTTTGTTAACAAGTTAAATAAAAGCTTTTTAAAAAACCGGCCAAGTGCGAGTCGGACTCGCACATGAAGGGTTCCGTTCCATAATCTAGGAAAAATAAACGTACTTATTACCTAAAATTAGCCAAAACAAAGTTATAATTTGCGGTTACTGAAAAAGTGCTATATCTCAAAAACCACTGACCGTATTTTGTTCAAACCAATTTTGGTTGGTAGTTTTTATTGAGATTTATAACATATATTTTTTTCAGATTTTTCACTTTGGTAGTTTAAGAATTACAGGGGGGGGGACACACATTTTGGCACTTTGGGAGTGTCTTACTCTAAAATGATTGACTTTAGGAAAAAATGGTTTTAGAAACCTCGGTACCATTTTTTAAGACCTATCTATAGACACCCCACACGTATAGGTTTGATGAAAAAAAATAATTTTAGTTTCAGTTTCATGTATGGGGAGCCCCCCCTAATATTATTATTTTTTTATTTTTGTACGAAAATCGTAAAGCGGTTAATATAATACATCTACCTACCAAGTTTTAACTGTGTAGTCCTAATAGTTTCGGAATAAAGTGGCTGTGACATACGGACGGACGGAC
>NWSH02000081.1:984572-996817 GCA_002382865.2 Heliothis virescens | reverse complement strand
GACAGACAGACAGACAGACAGACAGACAGACAGACATGACGAATCTATAAGGGTTCCGTTTTTTGCCATTCGGCTACGGAACCCTAAAAATGCTGATTTTAAGCCTACTATGAATAAATATCTATTAAGAGAGCAATTATTTGAAGATAGAAACACACGTTATTCTTAAAACAACTATTTATATTAAACATCTCATAACAGAAAACTGACGTTTACATTATTAATTAACTTAATTCCTCCATTACCACCACACCACAACACAAACAAAACAAAATAACATCGTCCAAAAGTCACATGTGTACAACAATAGCCAAATCACAACTTGTAACATTATCTGGAATTATTTAGCGACATTAAAATAAACGAGGCACTATAACAGCTATAACTGCATGTCCTCAGAGAATTGCATCGAGATGCGACTGCACCCTCAGTAATGACAGGCGTTTACAAGGTGCCCATATGGCTATGTTTAGGACCCTTTATTACTGCTTATTAGATTGGTAATGATATTTGTGGTGGTGGCTATTGTTGGCCAAGTTTTTTGTTAAGACTTTGAATACTATAAATTACAATTAAATTGAAAATTATTCTAGTTAAAAAGGTGAAACTTAAAAGCTTCAAAACAATTGAACAAGTTAATAAACCAAAAGGCTGGGTTTGGGAATTTTTTAAGGAAAATGATCAGCTTTTCCGATTTAATAGCTGTGTGTTTTATGCAGTATTGTGTATTTTTTTTGGTTTACTATTCACACACACACACACACACATATATTGCATTAAATTAATTATAATATTTACACAAAAATTTCATCATTTCATAAAAATATTATTGATCTGAACAATTAGCAATATATTAGCCGTGAAAGCAATAAACCGTCATATTCTTATACGCGAAATTCAGGTGTCAATTATCATAAAACCAAAATCTATCTTTGACCGATTCCCATTGTATCTGCGTTATCAATTGTAATAAACTATCCATGTAACATAAAATATTTTCCTTTGTATACTCCCTACGCACTACAAAATAAAACGTCAACCTTTTCACAACACGACAAAAATATACCAACAATATTCGCTTTAAAAAACGTAGTCGGCAAAAAGTATGTCAGAACATAATATAACCGTTATATACTGCGTGGCGTTATATACTGGGTTTAAATTAACTTGTCTATTACTGTCGACCGGGCGGCGTTATCGGCCCAATTATAATTCACCGCGCAAATGACACCGTCATTACCGGCCGTTCATAACCGGCTTAACTGTGTAGCCGGATGCCTGGGTAACGTTAGGAGAAAAGTTAAATATTTGTGGAATTAAATTGGTTGATTTGTAGAAAAAATTGTAGATGACATTTGTGGTAAAAAACGGAAATCTGCATGAAAAACCCCAATTTGAATGGAAAAGACTGAAACAAGTTGAATCGCCCAGGTAGATACCTACAAGAAGGTATTTATTAAAAAGTATTTTAAGTATGACCAATAACAATTTGCCAAATACAATATTATCGGCTATTTTCACAGGTTCCAGATAAAATTATAGATAGCTGTCTGACAGATAAGTAATGCCATAGATATTGCCATTTTAAGTTTGATAACTTTTTTTTAGCCTGATCTGTCAGTTAGATATCTAGCACTCTATCTGCAACCTGTGAAACTGCCTTCCTCAACAACTAGAAAACTATAACAAAACCAAACGGACTTTAAAAATAACTTTATTCCGCCATATAATCTTTCTGCTATCAGTACTTGGGTGGTCGTGGGCGGGAACCACCCCGTTAAACAAAGGCAAGCCAATTATTATTAAATATTCGCAGCTCAATTTATGTCGCGTAATCGCAGCGCAGACAATGAGTGTGATAACCGGCCGGCTAATTAGTCCGGTTAATTAATGTGTTTATGACATTTTTTGACTAAATACTAGGTTGTAGTGTTGTCTGTAAATGACATTATATCTATTGTGACTGCATAAATTATAGATAGTCGAAATTTTGTTCGCAAAAGTCATATAAAAAGTATTATTTCACATTAATATGTTCATATTTTAATATTCAATTAGGGTTTATTATGTAATTTTAATAATAATTGCGTCTATTATAAACAGTAGGTTCATATATTTTGAATTGAGCATTTTATCCATATTCCCCGATTCGTCAACATGTATAGTATGTAGGCCTATACCTACGCCAGAAACGATTTTTTGTGTAAGAAAATAGCAAGATTGAAAAATAGAAAGCTTTGTAATTCACAAAGCTTTAATACAAACTTAAAATTGATATAATTTGCAAATAACTAGTTGTGACTGTCATCTGTGACCTTAATTTATTCTAAAATTACTTCAACAATATTGCTTGGACCAAAAAAGGTCAAGCTTGACTTAAAAATGCGCACTCCATAAATTTCACTAAACTTTAATTTTGAACATTCAAAAAGCGCATCACTTAATACCAATTTAAATATTCTGAACCAATGATTCTCTATACATTAAGCAGGTGTTGAATTTAAGGTTGAATTACAATAGTTTCTGATCCACCCTAGTATGACGTCACAAATTACGTCATTGTCCATTGTACCTGTTTAGACATTTTTACGCACGTGTGCAGAAATTGTACACGTGTCACCTTACAGTTGTGTTTGTGTCTAATTTAATTGTACAGACAACAGCACATCAAGTTACCACAATCTGTCAAATTTCTGCAATAGATTTTCAGCCTTATCACAATAGCGGTAGGTTAATGTTTGATTGGTAAAATTTGGCAGATTCGGGTACAGTGACCTGCTGTTGTCTGTACACGGAAGACGTAGCAAGTATCCCGTAAATCTATTTCTATTTATTGATTTGCTCATTAGAGGTTGAATATTGCCATTAGCTCTCTATATGTAATGTAAAATTATTAACTCAAGGAACCAATAAATAGATAGATATTGAGTTTCGCAGTTAGTACTGTTACTACTCAATCTGTGACGAAAATAGATTAGACAAAATATTATTTAAGTTTAGGTAAGTATTTTATTTATAGACAACATGCTTAAGTTTATATTTGATTTGAGAATTTAAATTGTAACTTCATTCGTTTGTAATTGATTTCCTGATACAGTAAAGTTAAATACCTTACTGTACAATTTTTCTTGACATACATTTTCCTACCAGTACTGTGCTAATATGCAATTGTATAACTATTTTGCCCTAATGTGATGTTATGTGGTAATTTAAAACAAATATTTTTTTCTGAGAATAAAGTATATCCCATCAAAGAAAGAAAAACCGAACCAATAAGGAAGATATCAATAAAATCACAGTGGCTTATAAAAGCGTATCAATTGACATAATATTTTAATAAATCGAATGATAGTTTATTTCCGAACGTAGCCGACGGTATAATACAAATTATACAATTTCACGCTAACGGGTGTCACGTAATCCATTCGCCGATTTCCCGCCAATTAAGTTCGTTGCTAGGCAACCGCGCAAAACTGTCATGGTGGATGGAGAACAAAATTGGAGCTTATCAAATTGTTATAAGCATTTTGTGCATTTTGGCATTAAGCTTATTTGAATGCACTCACGAAGTGAACATAAAATAAATTCGAGCGCAGTTTTTGTTATTGAAAATACATTTTCAGCAAACACCAGGCATGTTTAATTTAGTTAAATGGAAGTTAATGATATTTGAATTTATTATTGGTTAATACATTTTTGACCCATTTTTTCTAATAGTCTGATCACAAACGTATATCCATAGAGCAAAGCTAAAAAATAGGTTATCCAAATCAGCTATTCATAACATCCACGTCCAATTCCTTTGTGACCAAAAAGTTTTTACCACGGAACCATTCCGCGCGCAGATCATGGCGCGCAAACGGCGCGTTTAACTATGCAAAACGTTATTCGAAAATGGGCTCCGGTTCAAAAACGTGGCGGTACCATTTTGTTAATAGTTTAATCTGCAACGGTGATCCGTGGCCGGCCGCATGGAATAACTACACCTGAATATTTTACTAGGCTGTTCAGTTAACTGCCTTTGCCGGCCGCGGGCCGCGACTCTGTTATGTTTTTGGTCGTTTATGCGTGATTTCTTTTTTTTTGTGAAAATGTCGGTTGTGTCTATAGAGGCCAGGGATATGAGGATGTATTTAACGATTATTGCGGTTTGTGGAAACATGGTTTTGGTTTGATTACATTGTGTAAAATTTTTGTTGGACTTTTTACATGTATTATGGTTTTCACGCTTCGTTACTTGCGATTAGAGTCAAAATTCAATATCAATCGCAAATCAAGGAATAGAAAGGTGATAGAAATGATCGAATAATTATGAAAACAATCATTATTTATTGATTTCTTCTTACTAGTATTACTGGCCATGCCAAAACTCAGACTATTTTCAGGCATAGGTATTCGATAATAAGAACAACCTCTCCGCCCTACAAATACTTGTTAGAGTGCAGCCGTGAGTAACAAAATGTCATTTGTGAATGAAACCAACGCAGAGTGCATATTTGCATAGCTTTTTGACACAAACTGTAGTTATGTAATTAGTTGTAGGATCAGAAGGACGATGATCGTCCATTTCCTAGGAGTAAAATAACAAAATGTTTTTCATAACATTACAAAACGTAACGAAATTCGATGTTTTTTTTTGACAAGGTAAATAAATCCTTGATTGTATTGGCATGCGAATACTCTTTTGTACTATCACCATATCAACATGCACAATAAAAAAAAAATGTATTTTTTTGTTAAAAATATCAGCAAAATGGCTTAAAATAACATATTTCTTGGTATAAATAATATAGGGTAATTCTACCAATATGTACGTCGTAATAAACATCAAATATAGTAAACAAATGAACCAGAACGGATCTACGATGTTCGTAGCGGCTACGGCGTAGCAGCGTAGTCAGGAAATCTCTTATGTAATTTTACTTACAAATCTTTTTATGCAATAAAATTAAGCTTATACGTTATTAAAACGAAATATCCTTGCTTCCTTATTAATATTATTATAATTATTGGGTTACGGGTGGAACAGCTAGTTAATCTGTACTAATAATATAAAGCTGAAGAGTTTGTTAGTACGGGTTCGATTTGAAAAATTTTTTCAGTGTTAGATAGCCCATTTATCGAGAAAGGGTTTATGCGACTTTTATCCGGGTGCGTGGAGTAGTTTCCACAGTGTGAAACCACTGACGGAAGCTAGTTTATACAGATTTTTTTTAATCGTTCATCGTCTAAAGCGTCGACTAGAATCGATACATATAAATATCGATAAAACAAAACAGTAGATGCAATTTCAATGCATGTAATCGTAGTCTGTGGTGTGTACCACTCGGCAGTAAGCAGCCGACACGGATTGGATTCTTTGTAAGCCGATAGCGGCGGAAAAAAACGATTCTAACTGGTCTTACAGATGTTAGACTTTATTCTGACTAACGATTGTTTTACGATATGGATAATATCGGTTTATTTTTGGTTTGCTTTTTGGAGGATAAGGTATTATATTTTTAGTAAGGCAAGTCTTGAAAGTTGATTGTAATGATTATTCTCAAAGTTTATTACCTTATTCTTTTCTCAACTCTATCTGTCAATAATATTTTGGATAATTTAGAATGAAGAAACATCTTACCATGGTTTTGTTAATTTAAATGCAAATGTGTGTGTGTAGTATAATGTGAAGTATAAAATGTAATTCCTGTATAGTCAGTATTATTTCCAAAAATAATTGCAGAGAAAATACTGTCATAAATGTGACGTTTTGTGGAATTGCTGGAAGAGTTTGTGATATTTGTTCCTCAATCACGCCTTAATGGCTGAAAAGATTATAACGAAACTTGGCAGTAGTATAGCATATACATCAGAAAACATAAACACGCTATCTGGGTGCGCGAATTTGGCGAAACCACGGTCTTCCGCTAGCTCTTAATAAGAAGAAGAAATACACAATTGATTTCCTCAAACCCACAGAAACTGTAATATACTCCTATTCTTACCAATATTCAATGACATTATCATGAATGGAATAGTCCGGGGTATGTTTTTAATTTGTCGGCATGCGCCCGCTCTCACATACATTACCGGGACACAAACAACGCAGCGGATTAGACCTTCCCGGGAGCGATACTGTACAGGCTGCTCACAAAACGAATGAAAGAAAAAATGGGATAGAGGGAAAGCAGTGAGTTTGTTAAGAGTGGTTGTAGAGATTGATAATAGCTAGGACTTGTGTTGGTTGGTTTCCCTGGTATGAATCGAATCAAATTATTTGTTTTGTGGATCACACAGGCGAGTATGAAAACGTGGATTGTATTGTCATGAAATGTTTCCTAGTATAAGACTGATTTTTTGATTTTTAGCGTTATTGACAGTCATTTTTATATTTCATTGTTCATTGCAGTCAATAGCAACTACTGCTGTATTATACAGTATAACAAATATAAAATGAGTAATGAATAAGAATAATTTACTAGATAAACACAGGCTAGCACTGAAAATAACAAAACACCAACAAAAACCTCAACTTTTAATCAACCAAAAAATAAAACAAAGATTAGCCAAGTGAATAACAGCAACCTGTACAGTGTCTCCCATTTAAATTGATATAAATTAATCCTTTAGCAATGTGCCCCTCAAGAAAGAAATCCCATTACGTCCAGATTCGATTAACGTTTTAACGACCCCCTAGACCCCTCGACCCCTTGCGTCTCCTGCGAGGCCTGGTCAGTAAGTAGACAGGTTTGTCGCTTAACTACAATCTAGTTGTAGGGATATTGATTTACTACTGAATATTTTATGAATGTGCCAAATAGGTGTAGTTATAATAGGACTTTTTACGTGTTTTTAAGGTTTTGCCCGTGACTTTGGATTAGTTTTTAACATACATTCTATTTTTTGGAGAGGACAGATCCAACAAAACAAAATCCATGCAAATGAGCTCAAGTATTCTCGAGTTGTAAGTGTTCAAATAAGCACTAGCTTGTTGGATGTATAGCGATAAAGATTGTTATGTTTCAAGTCATAAAACAATCAATTTTTAGAACATGTAACGCAAGGACCTTGATATTTACATGAAAACATGGCAGTTACAGATCTCCGATCGAGCCAGACTTTCAACCGTTTATTGACGGTCATCCGAGCCTGTTTAAAAACCAATTTCCCTATCCAAACAACTAACAACAAACCAAATAAAAGCCGACATCTTCAATTACACTCCTTTACCATGAACTGAACAAACACTTGATTCGGATCGCTGGGAGAATCGAATAGTAATTCGACTATTCGACTCGACTGTCGTGGAATTGATGCTGCCCGTCCCTAGGGGGCCCGCCCTAGCCGCATAATGTGATTCTATTATGCCAGTATCAGTGTCAAATGAGGTTTTCACCGATTGGGAATATGAGGATGTATGAGGAAAATATTTGTTTTCTTCTTTCATGTTTTTTTGTAGGTGAAGAGAGTAAGTTTTTGCTAAACCCTCTTCTAGAGCAAACCGGGCTTTATTATGTAATTTGTTTTGATTATTGTATCTGATAATATAATGACTGATTAAAGGTGAAGGAAATCATCTCGAGGAAACCCCGTTTTGAGCAAGGGTGATGATTAACGCTCAATCTTTCTCTGTGTGAGAATAAAAAGATGATGATGAATGTAATGACAAGTAGGGGGTTGGTGAGAATAGTCTTCTGTCTCAGAAAATACAAATACTTTATTACGAAACAAAAGCAAAACATACCTAACTATTATTTAAATATAATAAGTTACACTAATAATGTCCACTATAATTATAGGGAGTGATACGGATAATCGAATGACGTTATATCGATGGTCGCTATATCGAAAAAAAATATGAGTGGTACGCAATCTCGAAAGCTCATTATGTCGAAAACCGGTATATCGACTGACGCTATCGCGAACAACGGTATCTCGAAAAACTGTTTGAATGGTACGCTATTTCGAAAGTGTTCTCTGTCAAATCTCGATTTGTCCGGCGATACCCTATCTTTGTATTGCATTTGGGA
The DNA here is from genome assembly GCA_002382865.2 of Heliothis virescens. Classification (NCBI taxonomy): domain Eukaryota; kingdom Metazoa; phylum Arthropoda; class Insecta; order Lepidoptera; family Noctuidae; genus Heliothis; species Heliothis virescens. The sequence goes on along the minus strand of NWSH02000081.1, from coordinate 988,805 downwards.
AACCAAAACAATGAGTAGTAAAGGTAAAATTAACTTTTAATTAAAGTATAAAAAATAAATCAACAAAACAAAACTTGTATGTGGTACAAATATAAAAACATTTTCATATTCAATACAAAATTAAAGATTAAATGAACTTAATATAGATTAGTATTAAAAGCTATACTTTTTATGAATTCATTAATGGACATTGTGTTTTTTTTTGTAAAATTACTGCGATGGCGATTTCTTTCCAATTATTTCGCGGCGGCGCGGGCGCGGCGTCTGTGGGATGTTAGCCAAAACTCTTTCAATTTTGTGAGTTGTTGTATTTTGTTCATCAGTGAGCTTTTGAATACAGCCATACAACCCGAGTTTACACATCGACAAACCACCAATAAAAAATGTATAGGAATCCACAAAATTAATAAATTTGTTCAACAAAAATTGTAGATAGAACCTAATAAAGTATTCTGTGGTTTATGAAACTAAAAATTTGTAGTTTTTATTATTTTATTTATCACATTACTAAGTAGGTACTTCCACCCGCTGCTTCGTCCGCTGGATTTCGGACTTCGCCCCTCATTACTTCTAGCGACAATATCTCAAAAACTATTAATCTGATTGATATACTTAGTGTAAAGGGCAATTTTAATGTGCGTTATTGTCTAGGTATATGACTATACATATTTATTTTGATAAGGATTAATACTGAACTAAAGGAAATAGATTTTTACTTAGTACCTAGTATAGACAACTGTCGATTCCCAAATGCAATACAAAGATAAGGCAGATTTGAATCGCTATATAATAATAAACTTTTTTCTCGGGATGTTATTCGTCATTGCCATTAGCAAATCGCAACAGTGTATATGTATACGAACACTTTCGAAACAGCGTACCATTCAAACAGTTTTTCGAGATACCGTTGTTCGCGATAGCGTCAGTCGATATACCGGTTTTCGACATAATGAGCTTTCGAGATTGCGTACCACTCATATTTTTTTTCGATATAGCGACCATCGATATAACGTCATTCGATTATCCGTATCACTCCCATAATTATATCGTCAATAACAAGACATAAGCAGCTACAACAGGTGGGCTCACTATAAATCAATGTTGTCACCATTGTGCGTCGAACGCGGACCCCTGTGGAACACTATTGTTACTGGCTACTCATTCGACCCTTTGACGGGGTGTTGTTCAATTGTGTTATCTAATTCTGGTATGGAACAATCGCTAAATGATGTTAAAAATCTGCTACTGGAAGTAGTTTAAGCCTAATAAGTTATTAAGTTCAGTGTCTGAATGGGCCCTTAACGTGATTGTGGCAGGAACTACTGAAAAAATTTTCAGTGTTAGTTAGCCCATTTATACTAGAGGAGCCTTCTTCTGTAAATGAGCTACCGGCTGCTTTTAACCAATTGTGCGAGGTAGTTCCTATGGGACCCGAGAGGAAGCTACTGTAATCGCAAGAATCTGAAGATATAGTACAATAACACAACATTTAAGATAACACAATATTTTTATCACTAATCAGGCTCCTGTACGAAAGACGTTGCGCCACAGCCAAATATTTAGTTTCATACATAGTAGATAAACCAATATGGGTGCAAAAGCTCCATCCAAAACGCGAGTACCTACCCTACAGGATGGCATCACCACCAGCTCATTGATTCTGTTAATCCTGTGGGAGTCTTAATGGCGAGCGCCCGAATTAGATGGACACGTGTCGCCTCGTTGTAATGAGATCTCTTTTGTTTCATAATAATAGTAATTTTATAGGTCATTCGTTATTTTACGTTTTGTAGTAGGTAGATGATATTTCTTTTGGTACCTATACCTTTCTTTGGTAGGTAATTTTATAACATCTTTCAGTTCAATTACAATTTCACAAAATAATAATATACTTATATTATTATGCCATTTATTTATTAACACACATATCATTTACATTTTAAAATATTAAATACAAAAAAAAAACATGTAAAAAACATTTAAAAATCACAGTATATTATTATTACAGTATATTATTATATTATATGAAATTAAACTGTGTATAACTGTGTTAATTTCACAAAATACTTTGAGATTTATTTTTTCTGGAGCTTAAGTGGTTCCAACCAAGTATTTACCGCTGCGTGACTTTTCTTTTCATCAAAAGTAATTTATTAGTAATCTCAGAAATGCTACTTCGCTCAATTCTGCTGCAAATACTTAAATAAAAAAAAATGTGTCTGATTAAGATTCCTTTCTGTTGTATTACGGCCGTTCCTAATAACCTATCTAACTCTGGATTTGCTTACCAGAGATAGGAATTTGACATAACTTGTATGGGACTAATGTCAAAATTCTATCACTAGTAGATAAGCATATCCAGAGATAGACAGAATATTGATTTCCGCAGTTAGTGTTGTTTGTCTCACCCCATCCAAATTACAGCCACCTATTATTTTTCNCCTTGTATGGGACTAATGTCAAAATTCTATCACTAGTAGATAAGCATATCCAGAGATAGACAGAATATTGATTTCCGCAGTTAGTGTTGTTTGTCTCACCCCATCCAAATTACAGCCACCTATTATTTTTCCAAAAACATAATAGTGTACAAGGATCGTCACTAGAGGTCGTTATCGCGACATCGCGCGATAAAGGACCCTATTATGTCATCTGACAGTGTCGAGCGCTCCCAAAGGATAGATATTTTACTTTACTTGATTTATCACCGGTTTGGGACAGAGGTGTTGTGTTTTTGCCTCTTGCGGGGGGTAATTAGACGTTATTATAGCTCTTTCGGTGTATTTGGAGGGCTGTACGTTAATTTGATGCGGGTGTTAGGAGGTAGCGAAAATGATTAGTTTAATAAACGATGATTAGAAGTTATGGTAAAGTATTATTTGCCCGCAATATTTAAACAAATAATCAAATTTTGTGCAAGCTATTTGCACATAAGTATGCACTGTTTGCTTGCCAATATAAAATATCATAATGGTATATGCAACAATAAATCACGTCAAGCTCACAAATTAAAAGTTAATTTGTCACACATAACTGCCGAATTAATTAATTTACACAAAAACTTCTGACATAACTGAAACATTTGCTAGCAGAATTTTAAATATGAATGCGTTCACTGGCGCGGAACCAATCTCTCGTTATTCGAAATTTGAATAAAGACGTCGAAACCGCGACGTCAGCGAAGTCAAAATTCGAACGAGCATTAGCACAAAACCGTTTATTTAAATTTTACACGCAGTTGACTCTGAATAGAGAAATATGGCGTCCGAAGTGAAATTATAAAATTATCCCTGTTTGTCTAGCTCGGAATACAAAAGAATCGGCGCATGTTTACACGCTATTTAACAATAACTTATTTAACATTTGATTTGTACACGAACACGTGATTCAAATGCAACTCATTTGCATAATCCCCTTTATTAGGAGCCAAAATGACGATTAGCTATAGCAATTCGATTATTAGATTTGTGTCATTTTAATTTATAAGTTTATCTGCCACTGGCTGTTTATTTCGTATTTATTTAAATTGGGCTGCCCTCTAGATCGATGGTCCATTAGGTTTTTTAGATATTTTTTTATAAGTAGCCCAAACTTAAGCTGGCTATTTTCTCGTGTGAATTTAACTTTACAAACGAATAGTGTGTAATGACATTTAAATGCTATGGCACGAGTCTTCACGCGTCATCCTCTGCAATTAGCCGATCAATCATCCATGAACGCATCCGAACAAATTCGCGCCAAAAGCAGTGTTGCCTGTCAAAATATTTGTCATACGATTTTAAACCCAACGGCCAGTTCCAATAAAAGTATTTAGGTTATAAAATTGCTTACACGCATGTCTAGTGAAATATGTATTTTATTTCGCGCCAAAAAGTGTCGCCGGCAACATGGCGCCCCAAGGGACTTTATTAGCGTCGGCGACCCACCCATTATACATTTTTAAACCGTATCCATATAAATTAATGTCGATATCACCCCAGCGTAATATCAATCTCGTGCCGTAGTTGTTCGCGGATTATGTTACAAATAATATCATTTTGTACGGTGATTCGTTATGAATGGTGCTACCTATGGGCTTAGCTTGTACTTTGGTTGTGTCGTTTTGATTGTTGGACAACAAATTAATTGAATACCTAAATGAGGAAACAATATAAATCCAAGTTTTGATTTTTTTTTAACCTCTCTGCTCGACCAGATTTTGACATTGACATACACCGTAAATTCGGCGGGATA
>NWSH02000081.1:948130-978428 GCA_002382865.2 Heliothis virescens | reverse complement strand
CCCGTAGCGGTTTTCGGGAATGAAGGTTCACTTCATGCAAGCGGTTTCTGACTGTTTGGTCGCTAATTAAGTTCCCTGAAGAGTGATGAAGCCTGACGGCTAACATCATGGCGGTTATTGTTGGAGCTCTTCGAGTTAAGATTTGAATGTATCGGTCTTGTCTCCGTGTGGTGCAGCGATACCGTCCTCCATGGCGCTCAGCCACGGTACCAGTGCTTCGGTAACGTGTCCAAAGTCGACTGATAACACTCTGACTTGTATTCAGAGCTAAAGCCACAGTACGTTGCCGGGAACCAGCTTCTATCATTCCCACGGCTCTGAGCATTTCTTCCCTGCTTAAATGACGTCGCCGCTCCATAATAACGTTGGTTTTAATCAGTAGTAGGGAAACAGTAGCACTAATAATGTCTTCAATGCGTTGTATGTTTTTATAGGGAAAATATTGACAGCTGATTTTCATCTTTTACTCGAATTTGATTCACAGTTCCTGATTCAAATTATGAAATGCACCAAAAAGGATCCATATGAATTTATAAAATCATAAATTTATTACAAAGCCACATCTCAATCTCAAGAAATCCGCATAAAAATGCTTGATCCCTAGACACTTTTGATGTGTGTATATGCTAAATGCTTTTTAGCATATATATGCTATTACTTTTTTTTGTTTATTTCTCATAATAATTATTAATTGTGTTATTTAGTAATATATATTTACAAAGGAATTGAATCGATTATTTTTAAAGGAATCGGGTCAATCGATATCTGGTAATAGTCTATTCTTGTCTATTCTTTTATAAATAAAAAAAACAACTAATGTAAACAAACATGGCGGATTGGTTTAAAATTCGCGGTAATTACGATTGGATTTTGAATGTGTAATTTTAATTTTGGGATGCAATAATTAAAGGTTTGTTGACGTAAAAATATCATAAATTTATTTAAGAATTTTAATTAGTACACACAAATAAGGTTTGATAGTAAGGAAAATAAATATGAACGTAAATAATTAGGACAGTGTATGACTCAATAGCGGACCCCGATCGGGGTTTCAATTGAGCTTACGGTAACCTTCATGTCAAGACCCCGATCGGGGTCCGAACCGGACTACACGGTTAAAGTACGGGTTTTTTCCTTCAAGCTCTAACTTGATGAGAGACTTAACTAAAGTTACATTGAAAATCACCCTAGAGTAAGGTTAAAGTACCTACCTATGTATAACTGAGTAGAAACTTTCTGCCTTCACAAGGAAAATGTGGAATGAACTGTCACCTATGGTATTCCCGATTCATAACGGTCTCCAAACTAAGTAAAGAGCATAGAGTTATTTCTCTCTGAAGTGCCAGTATTGCACTTGCAATTTCTCTGGTGTTTCGGATGTGCGGCTGTAAACGCTTCTACCAAGCGATCTGCCCTTTCACACAAAAAAATAAGGTAAAAAAATAAAGTCGACCGATTTATCTGAGTAGTACCTACAATCCCTTTCAAAAGTGTGAAACATTAAAATAAATACAAATAAGGCGAGTATCAATGCTATCCCGTCCAACTATCCTCGCGATAACGAAGTGTTCCCCCAACAAGGGAGGCCAGTTTACTGTTTCTTTATTCCATTATGTTTTAAAGAGAATGTCATAGCTATCGGGCAAGTGCAGCGCGGAACGCACCCGAACTGTCGAATTAACGGAGGGCGCGAACAATAGGCCGATTTAAATTGCGAACGCAGCCTTTAATTGCGCGCTAATAGGCAGCCGGTTTTTGTTTTAAATTAGCTGTCAATTTGACTGCTGGTAATTTTCGTTTTTCAATTTGTATCAGGAATCGATCACCCTGATCGAAAAGTTTTTTGGCCGTTCATAACTTCTGCTAGCTTACAGTATTTACGGCCAGTTTCACAGGTTCCAAATAGCTATCTGACAGATACTGCCCTAGAAAAGTAATCAAAATTAAAAACATTTTTATGGCAGAATCTGTAAACTAGCCGTTATATTTCTGATTGGATTTTTAAAAAAAACTCATCACCAAAATATCAGAATACACCCTGCAGTGTCACCATTCACCAGTGATATCTTGCGGCCACAATAATAATTTCTAGCGCAAACAAAACAGAAATTGTTTAGGGGAGATGCGTCGATAAAAACCGTCCTAATCAAATAAACAAGGGACATCCCGATCTGTTAGCGCAATCTCTAGCCAAATTGCGATTTGATATCTTATATCGATGCATCCCCTGGTGTTGCCATGATAATAATCTGTTATAACATTTTCATCTGTGGTGTCAGTTTGTGGGTATTATTTTACACTATTGTTCCGTTTAATTGGCTCCTATGGATGCGTTTTGGATAGTGGAGAAAATTATGTGGCATGTTTCGTGTCATGTATTTTATTTTGAACTACATGAAGTATTCGTATGTCTGCCTGAATAGATCCTTTTTCTTGCGAGGACCTTTGGCTAGATATGCAATTACCTCTATAGGTACTTCCGAGGCGAGCCGTTGCCGTATAATTCACATCTTAATTTTGTATGCATTTGGTATTGGTAGTTTTTAAGGGCCTTAGGGTCTCGCTGCATCTACACTGACTGACTAGGGAATAAAGATACTTAGTTAAATTTTACGCTTTAAAAAAAGATATATTATGCAGATAAAAATCTTTAAAATGTCCTATTGATGGTTAACCAATTTTAGAACCAAGCTCCCACGATCACTGACCGAATAATTATTAAAAATCGTGAGAACTCATCAAAATCAAAACAGAAAAGTTATTTTTAATAAAGATGAATCCTCATAAAATAAACAATATCGTGTTTTTTCACCCCTGGCATTATAGCGTGCAATCTTAGGCCTATTAGATTAAAACGTTACTCGGGCGACGCGTGCCGCGCATGCGCCGTGCACACGAAGTTTGACAGCTAAACAAACATGGCGCCGATAGCAATCAAAATCAAATCTTTATAAATATTATAGGAACAAACACATTGTTCTTTATGCGGGGTAGTGTGCAAATATAATTTTTGTAATTACTCTTGTTTTCTCCCCTTTAATTATTATTTGAGAGGGATGTTTTTAGCAAACAATACTTTGATTAATTGGTATTTATGATGAATTAAATGTTCTATTTGACTTTGGGTTTGATTTTACGCACGCAAAACATTATGAATGATCAACACTACTTGCTTGAGTTAAAACAGGCAGAATAGTAATATGTTCTTACTACTTTAAATAGAGCCCCGCACACAGCAAATTTTAAGTAACAAGTCAGGCAATATTCTGCAGATGTTTGGTACTTATAATACAGTGGTGCGCACATTACAATGATCTACCTGATCTGCATCATATCCGACTAAAAAGTTCGATTACATTCGCGATTGCCTTCAAAAAAAACGGCCAGCCACCCAACCGGTCAACTATTGACAACAGTTTAGCCTCCAATGTATGTGGCTCTAACTGAACAGTATTCAGTAATTTTTAGGGTTCCGTACCCAAAGGGTAAAACGGGACCCTATTACTAAGACTCCGTTGTCTGTCTGTCTGTCTTCAGGCTGTATCTCAGAATCCGTGATTGCTAGAAAAGCTGAAATTTACACAAATGATGTATTTCCGTTGCCGCTATAACAACAAATACAAAAAATTGGAAAAGTGTGTGAAACCTCAAATTATAACTTTGTTATTCATATATTTATATGAAAACTACTATTTGGCACAACCAACATTATATTATTATTTATTTTGTCCATTTATTTTATTGTATATTTTTTCCTGTGTCGTGTCAATAAATGTATTTTCTTTCTTTTCTTTCTTCTTTCTTCTTTCAAAAAAAAAGTTATTTTTTGCGGTCGAAAAATGTTTGTGTTTTGGCTAGTTGTAGGTACGTTCATATTCATAGATACCTAATGGTACGGAAGCCTACGTGCGCGAGTCCAACTCGCACTTGGCCGGTTTTTGATACACCATTCTAATTTTTAAAACAGATCAAAAATAAGAATGGAGTACTAACTTCATTTACTGACTATACAAATAACATACAAACATAACTTATTTACAACACGAACGTTCACAACATTCTCAGAACGTATATCTCCATCGAGTTATTGTCGGAAGTGTTCGTCCTCGGTATATACTCAAACCGTCGGTATATTTACCCACCGTGGAGCAGAACACGGCTATTAATTTACATACTAATTTATCTTGTAATTAAGTACGCTGCAAATTGCTATCTCAGCCCTTCATAATCCTTTCGCACTGTTGCTTGGTGCTTGGAGCGTTGATGTTAGTGGTGATACGCTACGGATAAATTGTCGTTCGTAGTATTTAATGAGAATAAATTGAAGATAGATTAAATAAAACAGTTAAACATACCATCGAGTTTTGTTTTTTACTAAAATTGTCCTATTTCTTTGTCAATAAACCTGCTTAAGGTGACGAGCTTGAAAACTACTACCTTTTTATCAATTATCCTTTAGTTTTGTAGAGATTTTTCTGCATTTCCTAGTTATAAAAGAAAGTATACAAATACTTGTGTTTGCTTATCCTTCTTTAACCGACTTCCCAAAAAGGAAGAGGTTCTCAATTCCGATGTTTGTATTTTTAGAGCAAGAGTTCAAAGTTATGTAATTTTATTTCGAACACGGTTTTATTTCACAAGCTCTTACGTAACATCACACTAGTTACACGTCACACGAGTTGTAGTTAACTCCCTATGTTCGACATTTTTTTTTATTTATCACACTTAATTACCATTACAGATATAACATGTGTTCCTTAACTATAACTTAACTAAATTTCCTTTCACAATAAATACTACCTCCCAGTCCTATCCGTATTATCCCATCGTGGTTCTGCGGCTGGTGTTGACACGCAGCCGACAGACAGGGATTAAGGTTATCTGCATCACAAAGCCTGCACCGTGGAATTGCTCCCATTGGCAGACAACCCGCCGATATAAACCCGATTTTTGGACTTAACCCGAATTTTGGAAGTTCAAGCAAAAAATTGTGGAAAAGTTTGGTGATAACTTTGGTTTAATGATTAAAGATTGAGTAGAGATTTACGTAGAATTTACGAAGGATATCGTTGAAGTTGATTTCTAGTAGGTACGAGTCTGGTTGTTAAATCATCAGCATTAAGCATCAGGGTGGTACCAGAACCAGGCGAAAGGTAATGTTGCCTGTCTTGTGTCGAACTTAACAGGTAATTGTTGATAGTAGATTTATTTGTAGCTGGTGACTCATCATACTATATTTGGATATGACAATGCTGTGCAATGTTATATCCAAGCAGTTCTGGGCTACATTTATATAGAGAACAGAGAGTATATCTAACTCTATCAAACTCTCCAGGAATAACAGACACGATGTTAAACAGTCTAAAAAAGTCACAATTTCGAACATTAATTGGGACTTCAGGAGTTAGCGACCAAAATCACAGTGCTCCAAGTTAAAGGATGACAACGTTGTTCAGTGCAGCTCGTTAACAAGTTCTGTTTAATTGGATTGTTTCTTCAGAACAGTTGTCGACTTGACGAGCGACTCCCACTGATCGAATCCTGCGAGTTATAAGTTGTTGGGTTATGGTATGTACAGACGACAGCACATCAAGTTACCACAATCTGTCAAATTTCTGCAATAGATTTTCAACCTTATCGCAATGGCGGTAGGTTAATATTTCATTGGTAAAATTTGACAGATTCGTATACGTTGACCTGCTGTCGTCTGTACCTAGATACTGCTGTGAGATGGAAGATTTGAATGTTATAGTTGAGAATAAACAGTTAGTATACATACTAACTTATTTAGCAAGTAGATGTAGTAACATGATAAGGTTGCTTCCAAAACTATCTGCACTCTGAGTAGGTGCGGGCGACAGCAGGTCAACCGAACCGAATCTGTCAGATTTTACAAGTCGAACATTGAAAATATATTGCAGAAATTTGTCAGGTTGTGGTAATGTGATGCGCCGTTCTGTACCTGATAATGACAACTGTAGATCCACACATTTAGATTTCTATGTCCAAAGACAGATGTGATCAATATTTTAACATGCTAACTAAAATTATCTTAAAAACCATATTACTTTTCCTCACATGAAAATCTCAGAGGAACTAACAAATCAATACAGATTTTCACAAAGTATCAGACATTCGCACGAGATATCTGAATGCGTTGTCATCCGACATTGCGGCGAAGTCTATTAATTCCATTCAGGGGGTACAAGCCCCTAAATCGATATACGCTAAGAGGGACCCATTTCACGGTTGAACACCGACACGACCAACTTGGAAATCGACTTGTTCCTGATATGGAAAGTGTACGTGGATCCGCCATTTAAAACGGGGGTCATCTTCTATGTGTAGCGTGTTTGGGAGTTTTTGAAAAGGAAGCGTAGAATTATGTTTATGGTAAGTTGCAAAGAGTTATCTCTGAAATTACAAATTAAATAGGTATTTATAAGATTTAAACTCTTGTCACGGTCTTTAGTTATAGTCATTCTGATTTATTGGGGTGCAAAAAATATTTCTTTAAATCTCAAACAGATCTCTCAGTAAGAATTTATGAGGTTTCGAGTGATAAAAAAAGCTATATTGTGTAATGGCTTTTAGCAATAATCGGGCTGATTTATTAAGTTGGTATTAGTAGTTTTTAAAACCATAAAACTTCAGCAAAACTATATCAATGAATTCTCAAAATCTGCATCAAAAGATACCTAAAGTCAACTCTAATCTAGTAATCCAACTAAATTCTCACAAAAACAATTTAAAACCTCAGCTTTTAAATAGCTTTTAAAAGCAACAATAGGAGAGCACGCGACGCGCGTCCGTCCGCCGTGGCGGGCCGCACGAGATTGCATAATTTTTAATCACACGACCNATCCTTCTTTAACCGACTTCCCAAAAAGGAAGAGGTTCTCAATTCCGATGTTTGTATTTTTAGAGCAAGAGTTCAAAGTTATGTAATTTTATTTCGAACACGGTTTTATTTCACAAGCTCTTACGTAACATCACACTAGTTACACGTCACACGAGTTGTAGTTAACTCCCTATGTTCGACATTTTTTTTTATTTATCACACTTAATTACCATTACAGATATAACATGTGTTCCTTAACTATAACTTAACTAAATTTCCTTTCACAATAAATACTACCTCCCAGTCCTATCCGTATTATCCCATCGTGGTTCTGCGGCTGGTGTTGACACGCAGCCGACAGACAGGGATTAAGGTTATCTGCATCACAAAGCCTGCACCGTGGAATTGCTCCCATTGGCAGACAACCCGCCGATATAAACCCGATTTTTGGACTTAACCCGAATTTTGGAAGTTCAAGCAAAAAATTGTGGAAAAGTTTGGTGATAACTTTGGTTTAATGATTAAAGATTGAGTAGAGATTTACGTAGAATTTACGAAGGATATCGTTGAAGTTGATTTCTAGTAGGTACGAGTCTGGTTGTTAAATCATCAGCATTAAGCATCAGGGTGGTACCAGAACCAGGCGAAAGGTAATGTTGCCTGTCTTGTGTCGAACTTAACAGGTAATTGTTGATAGTAGATTTATTTGTAGCTGGTGACTCATCATACTATATTTGGATATGACAATGCTGTGCAATGTTATATCCAAGCAGTTCTGGGCTACATTTATATAGAGAACAGAGAGTATATCTAACTCTATCAAACTCTCCAGGAATAACAGACACGATGTTAAACAGTCTAAAAAAGTCACAATTTCGAACATTAATTGGGACTTCAGGAGTTAGCGACCAAAATCACAGTGCTCCAAGTTAAAGGATGACAACGTTGTTCAGTGCAGCTCGTTAACAAGTTCTGTTTAATTGGATTGTTTCTTCAGAACAGTTGTCGACTTGACGAGCGACTCCCACTGATCGAATCCTGCGAGTTATAAGTTGTTGGGTTATGGTATGTACAGACGACAGCACATCAAGTTACCACAATCTGTCAAATTTCTGCAATAGATTTTCAACCTTATCGCAATGGCGGTAGGTTAATATTTCATTGGTAAAATTTGACAGATTCGTATACGTTGACCTGCTGTCGTCTGTACCTAGATACTGCTGTGAGATGGAAGATTTGAATGTTATAGTTGAGAATAAACAGTTAGTATACATACTAACTTATTTAGCAAGTAGATGTAGTAACATGATAAGGTTGCTTCCAAAACTATCTGCACTCTGAGTAGGTGCGGGCGACAGCAGGTCAACCGAACCGAATCTGTCAGATTTTACAAGTCGAACATTGAAAATATATTGCAGAAATTTGTCAGGTTGTGGTAATGTGATGCGCCGTTCTGTACCTGATAATGACAACTGTAGATCCACACATTTAGATTTCTATGTCCAAAGACAGATGTGATCAATATTTTAACATGCTAACTAAAATTATCTTAAAAACCATATTACTTTTCCTCACATGAAAATCTCAGAGGAACTAACAAATCAATACAGATTTTCACAAAGTATCAGACATTCGCACGAGATATCTGAATGCGTTGTCATCCGACATTGCGGCGAAGTCTATTAATTCCATTCAGGGGGTACAAGCCCCTAAATCGATATACGCTAAGAGGGACCCATTTCACGGTTGAACACCGACACGACCAACTTGGAAATCGACTTGTTCCTGATATGGAAAGTGTACGTGGATCCGCCATTTAAAACGGGGGTCATCTTCTATGTGTAGCGTGTTTGGGAGTTTTTGAAAAGGAAGCGTAGAATTATGTTTATGGTAAGTTGCAAAGAGTTATCTCTGAAATTACAAATTAAATAGGTATTTATAAGATTTAAACTCTTGTCACGGTCTTTAGTTATAGTCATTCTGATTTATTGGGGTGCAAAAAATATTTCTTTAAATCTCAAACAGATCTCTCAGTAAGAATTTATGAGGTTTCGAGTGATAAAAAAAGCTATATTGTGTAATGGCTTTTAGCAATAATCGGGCTGATTTATTAAGTTGGTATTAGTAGTTTTTAAAACCATAAAACTTCAGCAAAACTATATCAATGAATTCTCAAAATCTGCATCAAAAGATACCTAAAGTCAACTCTAATCTAGTAATCCAACTAAATTCTCACAAAAACAATTTAAAACCTCAGCTTTTAAATAGCTTTTAAAAGCAACAATAGGAGAGCACGCGACGCGCGTCCGTCCGCCGTGGCGGGCCGCACGAGATTGCATAATTTTTAATCACACGACCGAGTAAGCAGCTAATATGGTAGAACGAGATATTGAGGGTAGTTATAGCTTAACTGGCGGCAAAGCGGAATTGGCTTTTGTCATCGCGAGCGGAACGGATTTTCTTTATTTTTTGAACGCCTGGTAGCTTCGGATTTTTTTTTAGTGTGATGTATGGGTGGAGCGAAATATCTGAGAATCGCCTCAATGGTGTGCTATAAAATAATAGGTGCTTCTCACACATGTGAAGAATCTCTACATAGTATAAAACAAAGTCGCTTTCTCTGTCCCTAAATCCCTGTATCCCTATTAATCTTAAGTGCAACGGATTTTGAAGCTGTTTTTTTTTATTTGATAGAGTGATTGAAGAGGTAGATTTGTATTTATTGTAATTACATCCATTAAATAGTAGAGAAATACTGTTATTTTACATTGCACTCGTGCGAAGGCAGAGGAATCAAACGCCGCCCGCATAGGTTTCACAAAAACAAGCTACGATTTAAGCAAGTTCTTTTATCAAATAACAGGTACTTTCAATAACAAGGCATTTAAAACAACCAGTGCCAGTGAATCTCAACTATAACATACAGTAAAAATAATCAAGAAAACCAACGACATGTGTTTGAAAACCATACACCATTTACCTTTACACTTGGTTAAATTAAAGTGTCACTTTAAACTATGACAACGACGGCGACCCATCCATTAATCCGCCATTGTTATGGTAAGCAGTGATCTATATTTTAATAACACGCCTCGATGGACCTCTAATAAGGGCGAAAATTGCGTTAGGGATGACGACACGTGGGGATCGAAGGACCAGACTTGTTCGGGGATGTCGTATTTAGGTATAAGGTTTCTGATTATACTACCAATATTTAAGGTTTTTATAGGTTTTAGAAACCAATAAGGCGGTCTACGTGTAATGTAGTTAAAACATCTTTCAGAAGCATACCTTTTTTTATGAAAACTATATCTATATACAATAGATCGGTTAATTCTTTAAAATTTTGCTTTCATTGTAAACAAAGTTATCAAAAAAATGCTAAAGGTGTAATCTGACATAGTAAACTGTTAAAATAAAGACAGATTTAATCTTTACGTACTGAAGGACCAACATTTTAGAAAACCAAATCACACTCACCTATCCGCCTTTTATTTTGTAGGTATTTCATTCACAATACTTATGGCCTGTTTCACAGGTTCCAGATAAAGTGCTAGATAGCTATCTGACAGATACTGCCATAGAAAAGTTATAATTAGAATCTAGAACTTTATCTGAAAACTGGCCCCTAAGCTACCAAATACAGAGTTATTATTTTCTCTCTCGTCTCTAAAGAACAGGACATTTTAAAATACATTAGTGACTTATGTAAATGTATATTGGGCGTGCAAAAATACAAAGTTTTGTCTGAGCAAATTGTCGGAAGCAATTTTCTCGTAGGGATTTAACGCGAGATTCTACTGTATCTGTGTACAGGTACAGGCGGAACTCGCTATTCGGGTGTGCGATTTTAGACGTAAGTAATATTTTATTATTTTGGTTTTAAAATGTTTATAGAGATTAAGGGAAGGTTTAAACGATGAGAAAATATGATTATAAAAAAAGACAAGTGACGAAGTTCATCGGATCAGCTAGTTATTATATGAAAATATCAAAGTTCTACTTTCGGATTTTATATTTAGAAACTATAGTTTATTAATTTAATGACCATTCATTGGAAATTTTCTGAAATTCTGTAGATAGAATAAACCATAGTTTTAGATTTACAAAACAATCATTGAGATTTTATCTAGTGGTTATTAAAGGTAAATTCGTCTAACGCCATTATGCTCCCATATTTCGCTTACACTTACACTTCAATTTCTAGAATAAAATAAATTTAACAAGATATATCCAGCTTCACCAGAGGGTGTACACAGCCGTCGCTATGATTCTTTTTAAAAGCTTAAAGCTCATTGAGGATTCGCCTAAATATGCAGCTTTTAAATGAAGTCTTAGATACGGTACGGTTCCATTGACAAAACGAAAATGCCTTGCTGAAGTATGATTCCTTGTAATGCACATAGTCGTAGAATGCCTTTGCTTTTAAAATTACAGTAGGTAAGAAAATACACTGAAACGATATCGATATAGGATACCTTGACAACGGCAGAAAAAAACAATTCAATTTAATTTCATAGCATCACTCATGTTCCCTTTTTTTATGTACGTTTTTATTTTAGTTTGTAATATAAATAGTAGTTTTAAGTTTGTATAAGTATAAGAATGTTGTAAATATAATTATGTTAATAAAGTTCTCATAACATGAAAAAAAAATTTCATTGTTACTTTGCCAGCACACCACCTTCCTCATTCTGTCAAAATTCATTAGAGTTTGTCGTCATAATAGTGGAAGGATAATGTTCGATTGGTAAAAGTTGACAGATTCGGATACGTTGCCCTGCTAGAGTCTGTACAATTTAAGACCTATAAAAAATCTTTGGAACATTATGCCTGAAAAAATATGCAAAATAATAGTAGAAAAAGATTTTACCTTCCAACAAGATCTATACGTATAAAGAATCTTGTGTCAGACTGCATGGTAGCCGAGAATCTCGTCACACAATGGACACAAGCACACGAGTAAAATTCCAAAGTGGATGCGGAGGCAATTTATTAAAGAATTGAATACTCAATTACTGACGATTTGTGACGTTTAAGTGCCGATTGCGCGACGATAAATTTACTCCTAGCTTTTACTCCGGAATACAATGGATTGGGACAAGATTGTATTAAACCGAGTTATTTTTTTAAAGAGAGTTTGGATGTATGGTTGCTCGGTTAGAAGCTCTTGTTTGTCAATGTTTGTAACTCTGTGCATTAGTGAGCTCAGGGATTTGGTTCTTGCTGTCTCTGCTCATGAACAATATTGCATGCTTGTTTCTTCTTTGAAATATGGACACAACTGTTTTGTCATAGCAATTTTCTCCATGTCTTAGAATTGGAAGGCTGGTTGTAGTGGATGTCAGAGAAACCAAAAAGTCTAACAATCTGGATTGAGGACGTCTGATAGGCAGTCACATGTAAAACAATGGTACTCAGCAGCATTCGTTTAGACTGGAAGCTAACCCCAACATACTTGGGAAAAGGCAAATCAGATGATATATTGCTCTGCGTCTCCTAAAACGTAGTTGTAGTGCAGTGTACTTAGCACTTATACAAATAGCAATCATTATGGAACTATACAGCATTAAAAATATGCCAAACGAGAACATTTCCACTTCAATAATGTTAAAACTATCCAATAAAGCGGAATCAACAAAATATTTTACAACCCTGAATCACATTTAGACATCACAGAAAAATCAACTTTATGCTCAAAGGTTATAAAGTTGTTTTTCCTTTGAGTTTATTTAAAGGTAATTTGTAGCTGAAACAGAGTAGTAAATAAAACGCGTTTTATATAGCTGTTTGTAACATTGAGAGGAACATGCAGTTTGCGTTGCAATGGACGCTCTTACTTGTTAGATAAGTTGACAGGACGGCCATCTTGGATAAATTGGTTTATTGTGGAATAAGCGTAGCTTACTTTTTAAACGATGAATTAGGTTAATATTTTTTATATAAGCCTTTTCATCGTACCACTGCTGGGCACAGGCCTTCTCTCACACATAGAAGGATTGGGCGTTAATCAGCATGCTTGCTCAATGCGGCTTCGTAAGTAATAGTTTTTAAGTTAAAATAAGTTATAAGTTAAGTTTATTTTCGAGTTAAGTCTCATCAATAAGGCGTTAAGCTCTTAATAATCCTTAAAAATCAATGATTTTTCATGTTCTCATTAAACATTTTTATGTTTGTACAAAAGGACCAAATTTTCGCTCATTGACTCAAAGGACCAGAATTTTCCCAACCTCCCGTATGAATTACACAAATTCACACATGACATTTAAATCTAAATATAATTAGTAAACAACAGTTGACTACAGGCCGCAATTAGCTGCAGCCAGCGGGCTGTGGCTAAGCGATTATCATTGCTCTAATTACACCCTAATGGTTGAACAGGTGGTAATGTAGTCATGTTGCTCTGGGTTATCATCATGTACTTGGGAAATAATTACGTCGGCTGATGATTTTATATAGTTTCCAGTGTTTTCTAGGGAAGGTTATTAAATTAAGGTAAAGAAAACTAATGTTACAAAATTGAAGAGTTTGTTTGAACGCGTTGTTGTGGAACTCAGGAAGTTGTGGATCAATTAGCAAAAATCTTTCAGGGTTAGATAGCCTAATTATCGGGAAGGATTAATAGGCAATAGGCTTTTTATCCAAGTGCCCCAAATATCTTACGCGTATATATATAACGCAAACCTGATTCGCATAGGTAGGTAACTTACTCGTAAATTTATTATCTATAGCATATGACTTTATATAAACTGTGAATGCTAAATTAAGAAAAAACCAAATGTAAGCGTTAGCGATTAAGTACCCTATTTTTATTTCTAGAATATTCTGCCCAACCTTCGCGTAAACCCCGCAGCTAATTTCTTTCTAATTTTACATCGACTAATAAGAAATACTGACCATGACAGCCAAGGGACTGACTCGGCGTGACCGGATCAAAAGACCACGCCATGACGGCCGTAATGGACGCGAATACATTTAATTAAACATAACGTTTATCTAAAGCGTCATGACAATTTTACATGCGTTTAATATTAAGATGGCTCATTATGGCTTGTGATTTCAAAATTAGATTTTTGTTTTCAATGGGCAGAAGATTATTTTTGGAGCATTTTTTTCATTTTTTTTGAGCAAGTAATTTTGAAGACCAAAGATTTTTGACAATGATTGATTTAAAAAAGACGAGTAAAATAAAAATAAGAAAATGACATTTTTGTTTTGCTTTTATAATCATTCGTACCACCCATTCTTATTCAGTTTCATCCAGTAAATAAAGGAAAATTAAAACAATCCAACAAACGTCACTACGCCAAAATAAAAACCACTTATTACTACACAAAAACGTTTAATAATAAACAAAAGGAATTCCACATAAAATTAAGCATGTTCCTCATCTCATAAACATCTCTAAAGCTCTTTGGTACGCAGAAATATTATTCATAACAGATACGAAAATAATAATCAGCCAGTACGTTTCGCGCCAAAAAGACAATAATTCAGAAAAAGAATCACATTATAAAGTGAAACAACGAGGTTTTTGGCGGGAAGTGACAACCACTATCGTTTGATAAAAGGGTCGTAATTAATATTAAAATAAACTTTTTTATTTCACTCGCTATAAGAACGTTTAAGTGGTTTTGTGGGTAAAAATATTGTGTCGATTGTTTTCTGGCTTGCTATGATTTTTTGGGTTTTCTTGTTTAATATTTTAACCGCATCAACAGACTATAAAATTTATAAAAAAAATATATTTTCACCAAATCACGTTTGAATTTCTTATTTTACTAACTGAAACATCGTCATTTACGCTAGTTTAGTTAAAAGAAGGGGTGCGCGAAGGGTATAGGTTACACGCTCATGCTTATGCTCGGAAATTAGTCGCGAGTCGACATCAAGTCTGGCGAAAACTGTACGAGTAAAAAATCGATACAAAGTAAAAACAAACAAACATCGGAACTAACAATAACATAACATATAAAAATATAATTTTAATAGTTCATATCGCAAGTGGGCTCTTATTTTTATCCCACAAACGACCACTAATTTACGAAATTGTCTTCGTACAGTTTTCTTTGGAACATTTATTGCTTTTTAATGTACTAGACGACATGGCTATACAGCCAGCAGTCACGCGTCATAACATTACTGGCCATTCGCTTTTATCTTTTTTTTATATGTCATTCGTCAAAATCTAACTACTGGCAAGCGCCAACAAGGAACACGGTATACCACCTTATTTATGAACGTTGGTCTATGGTCCAATGTTTAATGGCCACATTTAAAATGTGAACGCAATTAGTGTCGTGCTAATTTCGTCTAATATTTAAAGTTCCATTTAAATCTATTAAAAATGTTTCTAATTGATTGTTTTTGCGTCGACAGGAAAAACTTTTTTAAAAGGTGCAATAAATTTTACAAAAGCCACTGTTTTTGACAGTATCTAGTTTCTTTCGAAAGTCTGAAGATCTGGTTCATAAGTAAATAATAGCTTCAATTTTACCCAAGCTTTGTTATGTCTTACACAAGCATCAGCATCAGCAATCTTACACAAGCATCTAGAGCTAGGAAGATCTCAAAAGTACGTATGCGTATTTTAACTAAATACCAACGAGGCATACGTAGATAGACTTCAAGATTGGTCTTCTTCATTGTTCACAATACTGACTTCTAAGCTCAAAACTAATCAAAACTATTAAAAGTTCTCCTATCAATTAATAGCCTAAACTTATAAAAATATTAACTAATAACAAGAAACTATTTTGAACAATTCCCAAACCCTACGGCGCTCCACGCAAGTCTAAAGGACCAAAAAAGAAAAAGTTTAATATTTTTTTAACTATCATGGCGCTGTCATCACGTGTGAATTGGACAGTGGAGAGATCTGAGAGCGGTGTGATGTCTTTGAAGAGAAACACCGTTACAACATGCGAGAACTTATAACTCATACCATTTGTCACTTTTAATTGCCACTTGTTCTTGTCGAATGTCTGAACAAACGTTATATAAATAGTTCATTGTGAAATAAATGTGCAGTTTGTGGTGTGTCGCGCTTGGCGGTTGAAGGGTTAAATAAGTTTAGATTTTATTGGGAGGGTTATTTTTAGGTGGTAGATTGATAATATTAGATTATGTTAGCTGAACTTCCTTGGGTTAACTTTTGGTCCTTAGAGACGCAGCGATAATTTTAACAAGGTTCAATTAATGTAGAAATAACTATAGGTTCGAGAAATGACAGAAGTCTTTCAAGATGTCCACTTGATGAACTAAATAAACTTCAAACTATGTATCTTCAGCAGTTATATCGCAGATTCCATGACTTCCATACTCGATAATTTCATGAAACATGAAGTAATTAAAACCTAATAACCTAACGGCCGTTCCCAATAACCTATCTAACTCTGGATTTGCTTACCAGAGATAGAAATTTGACATTACTTGTATGGGGCTAATGTCAAAATTCTATCACTAGTAAGCAAATCCAGTGATAAACAGAATATTGATTTCCGCAGTAAACCTACCATATCCTAGTAGACATAATCGTAAGGAAATCACACCTAACCATTAACATATGACATTTCTAGATCTTCCATCTCTCTCCCATCCTATTATAATAAGACAACAACATACCCATCCTTAAATTAAGACATTAAAGATCCTCAAACAGTAATGGCGTCCAAAGCGGCCATTAGTACGTCGATCGCTGGTTTTACTTTGATGTCGCCACCATCGGATCGTTAACAGCCAGCATTGGACTGTAAACACTCAAATGACATCCTATTCCGGTTTAAAACGATTATATCGATTTGAAACGATTTCTGTAGATTATGGGTACAGCATGCGCTTATTGGTTGTGTCTAGTCATATTGGACTGTAGTTTTTTGTTGAATGTGTATGACAATTTTCAGTATAGATAAATATGAATGAAAGTTCCTGGATGATTGCCGTACTTATAATGTTCCAATGAAGACAGTATAAAGTCCTTTAGTTACCTAGGAGTGGTGAAACAGCCCATACTTATAAAGAGATTATCGAAAATGTTATAAGTCTATCTTTAACAACCCGCCCATCTAAACCGATGTGTAATGGAACAATGACTACCTAAAACCTAATAAATTATGCCCCACCTTCGCTTCACAGAACAGTAGCCAAATTCAAATTAGGGTGCCCAATAATAGCTTCATTTATAACGCAATAAACTAAATATACTTAATGCCCGCTCGTCTGCAAGCGGTCCTGTACGCGCCGTTTGACATACAATTAAAAATGACAGATGACTAGGCCGCCATTTTGGATGCGCTCAAAGGAGGCCGCGCTGAAAAAAAATCCGTTCAACACATTTTTAGCTAGTTAATCACGATGGATGGATGTAAAGATGTCAATCATGTGGTTTTTGAGAACGCGTGAAAGTTTCTAGTCGTCGTACGTGTCAATTATTTGGTCTTTGATGTATTTGCCAATTTTGTGAAGGACTGTTTTCGGGGTATTTCGGGGTTGCCTTGTTATACTTACGGATTTCGTAAGGAATACCTACATAACATCTAGCTGGTACCAGCAGGGTGAGATGAAGAGTTTCTACAGCAACAATCTCCACCTTCAATCTTGAAGCGGCGTACAAATTGGTCACTACATATAGGTTGATACTTGGTTATGTTAAAACTTTCCTTCTTATTACTTATCATTTTAAAACTCTTTGCACTAATCCTTGTAATTTCACATTGCTAGTTACTCGTGTATAACTAGGTAAACTAAGCTGAATGTTGGTAGACTCCTTTAATAAGCTTGCATTTGTCTGAAAACTTTGTCAATTATATTTTAATGCATATAAGTTTAATATGATACTGTTTCACTTCGTAGCGTATTCATTCTATGCAAACAGAAATGTAAATTAATCTTTCCTCTATACATTGATAACACTAAAAACTATGTAGTATAAATAAGTAGGTACTTACTTAATTATACACACGCATGTGAAAGTATTAAGTGCAAGTAAGACCATTTTTTCGGTCTTCAGAGAGTAATAAGGTCGTAAACGCAACTCTATGTAGTATGTAATATTATTTTCATAGTACACTATTTTTCATCTTTAATATTTAAGTATGCGAGGGTAGGTTTACCCCTTAAGATGACTGGAGGCGATAGGACTCCCCTACTCCCCCTCATGAATTTAATAAATAATAAATGTATAATATCGTGTAAATAAGGACTGAGGAAACTGACATCAATAAAAGAGAGCTTTTATTACAGAGGTTGAATATTGCGTTCATGTAATTTATTAAAGTGACGAAATTTGGTCTTTAGGTACAGACAACAGTCAAATTTCTGCAATGGATTTTCAACCTTATCACAACAGTGGGTAGGTTAATGTTTGATTGGTAAAATTTGACAGATTCGTATACGTTGACCTGCTGTCGTCTGTGCGTTCAGCAGTCTTTCAGGTCTAAAGCTGAAGAGAATCGGGTATGTACTTAAGTAAGTACAATATCATGTATTACGTATAATGTATAGTGTGTAAGGGGACAAACCAATCGTCATCATCCATCATCGTCCTGCCCCTATTGCCAACCTCACCTGCCCGTGGTGCACCCTGCTGAATAAAGGCTGAAGCAGTGGACGATTTTCTGCTACTGCGACGAATCATATACAGCTTGCGTCNTGATAAACAGAATATTGATTTCCGCAGTAAACCTACCATATCCTAGTAGACATAATCGTAAGGAAATCACACCTAACCATTAACATATGACATTTCTAGATCTTCCATCTCTCTCCCATCCTATTATAATAAGACAACAACATACCCATCCTTAAATTAAGACATTAAAGATCCTCAAACAGTAATGGCGTCCAAAGCGGCCATTAGTACGTCGATCGCTGGTTTTACTTTGATGTCGCCACCATCGGATCGTTAACAGCCAGCATTGGACTGTAAACACTCAAATGACATCCTATTCCGGTTTAAAACGATTATATCGATTTGAAACGATTTCTGTAGATTATGGGTACAGCATGCGCTTATTGGTTGTGTCTAGTCATATTGGACTGTAGTTTTTTGTTGAATGTGTATGACAATTTTCAGTATAGATAAATATGAATGAAAGTTCCTGGATGATTGCCGTACTTATAATGTTCCAATGAAGACAGTATAAAGTCCTTTAGTTACCTAGGAGTGGTGAAACAGCCCATACTTATAAAGAGATTATCGAAAATGTTATAAGTCTATCTTTAACAACCCGCCCATCTAAACCGATGTGTAATGGAACAATGACTACCTAAAACCTAATAAATTATGCCCCACCTTCGCTTCACAGAACAGTAGCCAAATTCAAATTAGGGTGCCCAATAATAGCTTCATTTATAACGCAATAAACTAAATATACTTAATGCCCGCTCGTCTGCAAGCGGTCCTGTACGCGCCGTTTGACATACAATTAAAAATGACAGATGACTAGGCCGCCATTTTGGATGCGCTCAAAGGAGGCCGCGCTGAAAAAAAATCCGTTCAACACATTTTTAGCTAGTTAATCACGATGGATGGATGTAAAGATGTCAATCATGTGGTTTTTGAGAACGCGTGAAAGTTTCTAGTCGTCGTACGTGTCAATTATTTGGTCTTTGATGTATTTGCCAATTTTGTGAAGGACTGTTTTCGGGGTATTTCGGGGTTGCCTTGTTATACTTACGGATTTCGTAAGGAATACCTACATAACATCTAGCTGGTACCAGCAGGGTGAGATGAAGAGTTTCTACAGCAACAATCTCCACCTTCAATCTTGAAGCGGCGTACAAATTGGTCACTACATATAGGTTGATACTTGGTTATGTTAAAACTTTCCTTCTTATTACTTATCATTTTAAAACTCTTTGCACTAATCCTTGTAATTTCACATTGCTAGTTACTCGTGTATAACTAGGTAAACTAAGCTGAATGTTGGTAGACTCCTTTAATAAGCTTGCATTTGTCTGAAAACTTTGTCAATTATATTTTAATGCATATAAGTTTAATATGATACTGTTTCACTTCGTAGCGTATTCATTCTATGCAAACAGAAATGTAAATTAATCTTTCCTCTATACATTGATAACACTAAAAACTATGTAGTATAAATAAGTAGGTACTTACTTAATTATACACACGCATGTGAAAGTATTAAGTGCAAGTAAGACCATTTTTTCGGTCTTCAGAGAGTAATAAGGTCGTAAACGCAACTCTATGTAGTATGTAATATTATTTTCATAGTACACTATTTTTCATCTTTAATATTTAAGTATGCGAGGGTAGGTTTACCCCTTAAGATGACTGGAGGCGATAGGACTCCCCTACTCCCCCTCATGAATTTAATAAATAATAAATGTATAATATCGTGTAAATAAGGACTGAGGAAACTGACATCAATAAAAGAGAGCTTTTATTACAGAGGTTGAATATTGCGTTCATGTAATTTATTAAAGTGACGAAATTTGGTCTTTAGGTACAGACAACAGTCAAATTTCTGCAATGGATTTTCAACCTTATCACAACAGTGGGTAGGTTAATGTTTGATTGGTAAAATTTGACAGATTCGTATACGTTGACCTGCTGTCGTCTGTGCGTTCAGCAGTCTTTCAGGTCTAAAGCTGAAGAGAATCGGGTATGTACTTAAGTAAGTACAATATCATGTATTACGTATAATGTATAGTGTGTAAGGGGACAAACCAATCGTCATCATCCATCATCGTCCTGCCCCTATTGCCAACCTCACCTGCCCGTGGTGCACCCTGCTGAATAAAGGCTGAAGCAGTGGACGATTTTCTGCTACTGCGACGAATCATATACAGCTTGCGTCAATCTACTTTGCATTTCTGAAGAAAAGCATAAGCTTTGATTGTGCGAAGGTGGCTCTTGACTCCCTGATAAGAATATGATTTCAATTCCGTGTTCAGGCACATACCAATGCAACTTTTTTAAGTTTGCATGTATCTAAGTATGTATATCCTAGAAACCAAGGACTGATTAAAGGTTAAGGAAAACATCGAGGAAACCTGGACTATGAAGTCTGAAATCACCAATCCCGTATTGAGCAAGCGTGGCGATTAACACTCAATCCTTCTCTCTGTGAGAGGAGGCCTGTGCTCAGAAAATGCTGACGATGATGAGTTCGCAATAGTAAAAAATAATAAAACACTATCGCACATGCGTGATACATCAAATGGCTAACTTCAGAACTGTAAAGTTAATTTAGGCGAACTGCACAAGTGTGAAAACTGAGATTCGATAGTTAAACTCTATCTTACTGTGTCATTGGAATAATACCAATTGAACATGTCATAACACGGCGGTTGGTAGTGAAATAAATAAAACAAATATAAATTAACTTGAAACTATTTTATGTCAACATCGAGTTAATGTAATGGCCGAACTAATTACAAATATTTACAGCGTTGAGCATCGTATTAGCAAATACTTAACCATTTATGTATAAAGTGTATTCAGACGAGAGGTGAGAGTAGAATAGTGATTTTGTTATTCAATAATATTGTTTGAAAAGAAACTAATTAGGTTCAAAGCTAAGAAAAAATAATCAACGTTAATAACTCAAATCATAAGCATACGTTATATCAATCACAGATCAAAAGCTGAGTCAAGCGTGGATATAATGTGATTTATAAGAATTATATTAACAACTAGCCGTTTTCCCGCGGTTTCACTCGCATCCCGTGGGAATTACTGCCCGTACCCGGATAAAATATGGCCTATGTCACTCGTGGATAATGTAGCTTTCGAATGGTGAAAGAATTTTTAAAATCGGTCCAGTAGTTTTTGAGCCTATTCATTATAACCAAACAAACAAACAAAGTTTTCCTCTTTATAATATTAGAGGAACTGCAGCATATTTGGGATACTGCAGGTAACTTGGAATACCCTGGTATCTAAATAATTATTAACGCCATCTATTTTCTTTTGCCGTAAAGATAACGTCCTAAGACACACTACGACATCTAGCATTAAAAACAGGACGCAATTTTGACATTCCGGCTACCAGCTCCGACGAAACAAAACGACAAATTTCAAAACTTTTTTGGTAAGTATGCAAATAGTGATAATTATTTACTCTCATGCGTAAAATATTTAGTGTAATAATTCAAACTGTTACGTGACCTTTTCAGTTAATGATTTTACTTTGATTTTCTGAATATTTCTAGGATTGAAAATGTGACATGCCGTTTTAGATTAGGACGGTATGTTGTTAATTTGGGATACCACACGTGAACATATTTTTTTTTTTTAGAAATTGCAACATTTCAAGCTTACAAAGAGAGAAAGAGGTGGGAGGAGGAAGAAATGGCCGCTGCTACCGCCAATCAAAAGATATAAGACTGTTACAAAAATATGACTGTTGTGAATATAATTTGGAATACTATATTCCAAATTACCTGCCCTATAAGTCAATTCACAATTTTTTTGATTTGTAGTTCTTTTTGTTTTTTGATAAAGTTCCTGACTTTTGTTTTATATGATAGTTATTAATATTAAAGTTTAATAGTTTTTCAAGTAATAAACGTTTTTTTTATTGAGCTATCCCTTTTTTTCTTTAAATTTATTCTCAAAAAACAAACTGGTATTCCAAATATGCTGCACTTACTCTAGTATAGAAGAGCAGCCTTTTTCTTTTAGCCACCTACACATGAAATCGTCTACTCCTTATTTCACTTGACAGGTTATCGTTTTCTTATTTATGTAATAACTGCCTCTTGTCTGAACAAACTTCACAGTTGTATATAAACATGTTCACTATAGCTAGGTATAGTAAATAAATAAAGTGCGTTAAATACAGTACAATTTGAATTCATTTTGTATCAAAACGGTTGAATCACACGTGTGTGTGTGTGTGTGTGTAAATGTACGATACGGGGTCATTAATGCACTACCAACTTGCCAACGTTCTTATTTTAGCCGTATAATAGGTATAACTGTAACCGATGGATCCGTTGTGTTCAAGCAATGTATTACACTACAAAATTGCGAAGGTTTGAAAGTTGCTGGTGCATTAATGACCG
Organism: Heliothis virescens; assembly: GCA_002382865.2. Lineage (NCBI taxonomy): Eukaryota > Metazoa > Arthropoda > Insecta > Lepidoptera > Noctuidae > Heliothis > Heliothis virescens. The sequence goes on along the minus strand of NWSH02000081.1, from coordinate 955,555 downwards.
CGACTGTACATGCACATTGCCTTCGTATGCGTAAGCTCAGGAGCGCTCAGTAGTGGTCGAGTCGCCGAGTACAGACGACGGCAGGTCAACGTATACGAATCTGTCAAATTTTACCAGTTAAGCATTAACCTACCTCCATTGTGATTAGGTTGAAAATCTATTGCAGAATTTGACAGATTGTGGTAACTTTATCTGTGCTGTCGTCTGTACAATATGGCTATGCCGCTTTGGTGAAATTAAACATCTGTAATATATGAATCATATTTCCAGAAGCTTTCGTTATATAAAAGAGTTACATAACCGTCAAAATATAATTGAAAACAGAAGAAAAATGCACTATAGTCAGAAATAAATAAATTACCAAAATCATCCCCTTGCTAAATAGAAAAGCAGATATAGGAATTAAGAGCATTCTTAAGTTTATAATGATATATCATATAATACACGGCCTAATACTAATTATTTACATTTACAATTAACCTTCGGTAAACCACGTGGGTAAAAGTTGCATCCTGCACTACGTGGGGTTTCCTGTACCCCAACATAATTCTACCTATATATAGAGAGTATCTTGTTTAAGTTTATTTTATACGTATTAATATTGTTTCTGGACTATTAGGAGATAAAAATAAAAGAAATTTGTTAAATATAAAAAAACATTTTTGATATTTTTAGGCATTGTAACAATAATAGTAATTTTCTTATAACTAAGAAGAGACCATCTTCTTTGGTTTATCATTAAAAAAAAACTTAACTAAAAAACTTCTTATTGCTCTTTATTCCAGGGCTTAACAAGATAAGAAACAAAAATAAATATAGAAATAACTAAAAATAATTAGTCTTTTTGAGATGCCAGTTGGTTAAAATCTGCACAATTTTTACGAAAAAGATATGCATGCTCTAAGCATATAGATACTTCGCATATGAATGAAATGAAGAAATGTCCACGTCCTCTACATCCTCTTCAATATCATTGTCAGATTGAGTACTCAAATGATCCGAATCACCTTCACTTCCGGGTAAAATATAGCTCATCTGTATATGTGTCGCCATCACTATCATCTAAAAGTGCCGATAATATTTCATCTTCAACTATACGTCGAGCCATTATGAGACCGAATGCAAACGAATACACAAACGATTTAAGTAATAAAAAAAACAAAATAAATAAATATTTATATAGAAATGGGTATATTTTGCATGTCATACTGCTTACCTTTTAGACGACGTCCCGAACTACGTGGGGTTTGTGACACCCTGCCACACTTTGCGGGCGATCGTCCGCTGCGCCTGCGATGCTACTACTAAATCACTGTTACTATGCAACCCGGCAACCTCTTAACTCCAGCTACACGACGTTTCGTGTAATTCGCGCGGCCGTTTAAAAAGATACGACGATTTTTGTTTCACTGGGGTTTACTAAACCCCACTTGGTGCACGGAAGGTTAATTTTGTTTGGTGTTCAGTTGCAAAATACAAATTATAAGCGAGTTAAATGCTTGTTTTTGGTAGAAGCATATTTACATACAGAGTAGAAAATACAAAAGGACCAGATTTTGTAAAGTAAAACTATGTAATAATATGTCCAGATAATATTTAAATAAAGGGGTATAAAAAGCTTCATTCAACTCCAAACAATCTTTCACTATATTTCTCTTTCAGGGATTACGAAAAATGGCCCTTTTGGTGTTGTGTTACGAAAGGTGATTTTTTATTTGAGATCAATTTTTCCGGACCTAAAAAGTGTACTTAGATAATCAAGACAATATTGACAAAACTTACACAATGTCATTTTCAATATTTATCTATTTAGCTTTGTTACAAATCTACACAGGTGGAAGCAATAAAAATAATTAAGTGATTCCTACATAAATACCATACTGTCCTTATTTATCTTATTAAATACGTATCACAATCGATTCATAATGTTACCTTAAATAAATTGCACTATTATAATACAGTTTCGTCACTTATTTCACTAAAGTCTGTCCACAGTTCATTGTGACGCTAAATTAAGTTTCTTTGAAAAGCAAATTTAAATTGCTGTGAAGCGGTTTGTGTGTATAAAGTCTATTATTGTTGGGACATATGTCGTTTAAATGAGATAGAAAAAACTAAATTGGGTTCAGGAAGCCTAATTGTGTTTTTGGACCGTTTTTGGCGGTCAAAATTTGAAAAAGCACGACCTCATTTTCTGCAGAAAATAAAGAACTTTTGAGTGAACAGGCTAAGGTTCAAAGAGTTCTCACACAACACTATGTCGTCCATCACTGATTAGGAAGTCCAGAACTGTTCTCGTTTTCTTGATCGACCCTAGGGTCCTGTGACCCTGGGCGCTGCCACAATCACGTGTGCGAATGCCCCAGGCTGCCGTGGGAGTGGTGGTGATTCGCCGCCAGGTGGTGGAAGTAGGGGGCGTAAGGACCAGGCCCCGTGAATGGGTACGGCACCCCGTGAGAGTATAGCAGTCCCCCAGGGTACGGCCCTGATGGGAAGCCGCCGGCAGAAGGCGGTGGCACCGTCGGACTGTTGACGTCCATCCCCGGATTCTGCTTTTTCCACTTCGTGCGGCGATTTTGAAACCAGATTTTGACCTAGGAAGAAAGAATGACATTAGGACTTTTTTTATTTAATATTTGGTTAAAGAAAGAGGTAAGAGGAATGACCTTTTTCTACTTTATTTAATTTTAAACTAAGTTTTTAATTCTAGCCATTATACAAAAATGTTATATCGACATGATTCTAATTGAAACTCTGACTTTGAACCATTTAATTACCCATAAACATAACAAAAAGAGATTACACACCTGCGTCTCTGTCAAACTCAAGCTCAGCGCCAAATTAAGCCTCTCACACACGGACAAATATCTCGTGGTCTTAAACTTATTCTCCAAGGAAACCAGCTGCTCATAAGTAAAAGCTGTCCGAGCTCGTCTAGGCTTTGTACCCCCTTTAGAGTCTCTCGAAGACCCCCCCTTGCCTTTCTTAGAGCTTGAACTGGTGGGGCTCTTGGGATCCCCGTTCTCGTCCAGGTCTGATTGTGTTAAGATGTCGTCGTCAAGGTTTGAGGTCTGATCGTCTGTTTCCACTTCATCTGCTTCTATGTCAGAGTGTTGGAGGTGGTCTTTTACTGTAACAAAGAGATATAAACATTAGCGAATGCGCTTCCAACTAAACAACAAGGGAAAAGGAAAATGGTCATAAATGAAATCGCTTCGTTTTCATTCTTAATTATTCTCTTTAAATACTCGTTTAAAGTCTGAACTCTTAACAGATGTCATAAATAAAACACTTTTATAGCTTCCTCATAACGCCATTTTCATAAAAATATTCATGTTTTTCAGATGATATAATGGACATTTCCGTTTCCTTCTCAGTCGACGCGCGTGGCCAGTGTTGCCAATGCGAAATAGTTTTAAAACGGCTATTAATTTTTAATGTGGTAACATCGGTAAGAAATTCGAAGTCCGGAAACATTAAAATATAATTTATGACGGGACAGTTTTGTGTTTAGTAAAATTACTAAAATGCGAATTTTAATGGTGGACGGGATATATAAATATTAGCGAAATTGTCTGGGAGTTTTATATCGTTTAGTTTTGAGTTTCGGAAGTTGAGAATGGGGTTCTGATTGGTGCTAAACTGCTGCGATCCGCTCGATTTACACGTAGACAGATATTCACTAAATAACCGTGAAACAGTTAACTATCTGTTAATACTTTTAGACTGGTGTGCTGACGAGGTTACGAGAGCTCCAGAAAATATATATCGACGATCTACGACAGGATATGAAAATCAGAGCGAGCAATATTTTGTGTTGAACATCAACTGAATTGAACGCGTGATATTTGCTACAATGTGGAACTACTAAAATAGATAGACTCATCTGATTTATTGAGGCTGATCATAGACGAAGGAAGAAGACATATCCACCTGATAGGACAGTCTACCAGCCATTCTAAGAATTTTTATTTTATTTTCTCATTGCGCAAATATTTTTAACTAGCTTCCGTCAGCGGTTTCAACCGCGTCCCGTGGGAAGACTTCGCGCACCCGGGATTATAGCCTTTCTCGATAAATGGACTATCTAACACTGAAAGATTTTTTCAAATCAGACCAGTAGTTTCTCTAACTCTTCAGAAAGCTGAAGAGTTATTTTGAACGCGATATTCAAACAAACTCTTATACTCTATAACTCTTATACTAATAATATTCTCTCTCTATAACTGCCTCGTTGGTCTAGTTGTCGCATGGCCGACTGCTGAGCACGAGGTCTCGGGTTCGATTCCCGGGACGGGCCGAAATCGCTTTGTGGGTTTTAGAAATTTTCACAAAGCAGCCCGGAGTTGGAAGTTGGTGATTGATACACCCGTGCATCGGAGAGCATGTTAATGTCGGTCCTGCGCCTGATCTCTCACCGGTCGTGTCGGATTGCCGTCCCATCGGGTTATGAGAGTGAGGGCATAGAGAGTGCACCTGTGTCTGCGCAAATGCTTGTGCACTATAATATGTCCTGCGCAGCTGGCTGATCTCCTTACATGAGAACAGCCGCCGTGACCGATAATCGGCTAGGACGCCATCATCACTAATAATATTCGTATAGATTACAAGAAATGCGCCCGGTGAGAGNAGGACGCCATCATCACTAATAATATTCGTATAGATTACAAGAAATGCGCCCGGTGAGAGAGCACCTTCATAGAAAGCTAGTGTGTCAACAAATTAATGCAAAGTTAATTAATTGACTGCCATATATTTTCCCATAAATGTTATTTCAGCTTATCCTTACACATCGACTCAGAATACTTCTCACATCGAACAAACAAACAAATAAAACTCCCTATTGGAAAATATACTTATAAGAAAACCTAATTATGTATTAACAACGTAACTACCATTACTCCTTCACGCAATTACCAACTTTAAATTAAGAAAGATAGAGTTCAGATTACAATGTAGAAGAGAGTCGTAAAATATGTTTGTTTTAAAGAAGGTATTCCACGCCACGCAGTACGAATTAGCGCGATAAAATAAGGAGCAGATGTCGTGACGACGGATATATTATTGGTGCGCATGCGACGGTCGTCGGTAGAATTAAATACGTATTGTTAGGCTTGGTAGCAGGGTTAGCTGAGCTTTTAATTATGGCTGTTGATTTTAATTAGTGTGCTGACGTATTTAGTGGTATTGACTTCCTTACATTGAGTTAATGGATTGATTGCTACGAACAGTTTCAATAATATTGATTTGTGAACTATAGTTACATATAAAGTATTTATTCGATTATATTCTAAAAAGTGAATAAATATGTTACAAAACATGTTTGTTTGTTTGAGTTCAACTGCAATCAACACTGATTTACATCATCATTGCAAGGGATTTTCTTAATTATGGGTAAGAGGCTTGTCGTTTGTTTTACATAAGTACTAATATTATAAAGCCGAAGAGTTTGTTTGTTTGAACGCGCTAATCTCAGGAACCGATTTGTATTTGATAAAAATTCTTTCAGTGTTAGATAACCCATTTATCGAGGAAGGCTATAGACTACTTTTTATCCGGGTGAGCGGAGTAGTTCCCACCGGAAGCGGGTGAAACCGCTGACGGAAGCTAGTCACCATATAAAACCTTTGGTATTTATTGCGGTAAAAAATGCTCATTCAATAAGCCCAATATCAACACACAATTCTTACTTCGACTCCCATATCTCTCGCTCCAAATATTCTCCTTCACTACGCAACAACCTTAAGAATTCCTAAACAAATAAAGAGCATAGTTTAAGGAGATCATTTGTCTGTCCGTGACTAGTTGGCTGCGATGCGCATACCTTGTTAATTGACTGCCGTAGTCGACACAAAAACGTATAGCCATTACTAATAGATTGAGACTTCATTAATTCTAGGGGACATTTTTAAAATGGGTGCTGATTTTCGAGGCAGGGTATGTGGAATTCCATATATATATTGATCAAAAAGCTATAAAATATAATTATATTTTATAGCTTTTTGATCAATAATATATGTCTGTCAATATTTGTAGTTTTAGATTTAAACAATCACAAACTGTTGTAAATAAGTAAATGTGTAACCTAGACAATAATCGTACGCTGGAGACTAAAATTAATATTTTAAAGCTGTAAGGAGCAAAAGTATCTAACTAAATAGTCCTGAAAATAAACAACACAACAAACTCGAAACAGGGTCTATTAAAGACATCAAAGAAATTTTTTAACTCATGTCAGTATTTGCAAGCTTTTACCTAAATGTGTTATTACCAAATTATTCTTAGATACAAAATGATATTTTTGTAAAACTATTTAAACCTATTTATGTATTTTTAGGTGAAAACTACACAGAACTATCACAACCGCACAGTCCCCTCACAAAGCCTACATTTATGCGTTCCGTGTAAACACGTTGTAACAGCACATGGATTTACAAGCGTGTTTCGGAACGTAGCGCGGAGCCCGCTGCTAGGGTGACAAGCCATATGCCACTACAATAAACACGATACATGGTGTTTCTCTATGTAAAGAACAACATAAATACGTAGTATTCTGTTGAAAATGGTTTTTCAGAATCAGAATAATTGATTTTGCAACTAAATTAATTAATATGCGATTCTATTCATAGAAATATCTGATGTAGTATTAGACTAGGTACAGCCAGAGGGTTTCATCCGCGTCCCGTGGGAACTTCACGCTTCTGGATAAATAGTAACCCAATAACAGACTTTCTTGATAAATGAGCTATATAATACTGAAAGAATTTTCAAAGTCGATCCTGTAGATTCTGAAATTGCTAATTTCAGAATCTCGTATCGTTCAAGCAAACGAACTCTTCAGCTTTATAATATAAGTACAGAAATCTGAAGACAAGTCAGAGTACAAAGAGTTACCAAAGAACATTATGCAGATATAAGATAGTTCTGTAATACCTACACATAGGACGCAGTTTCAGGCCTAAGATGTAGTAGCAAAGGCATGAAAATAAAAGACTGTCGATGTCGGCTGGTAAGCTCAGCTCGGTGACATAAGCCTGGCTTTGTTTCACGTTGCAAAATGTCCTCAATTACCATGACAATATTGATTTAATTCACACCTGAATAACACCTACCTAAGTTATATAAATCAAAATAAATCTTTCAAGATTTAGCTCACCGCGGGCTAAGTAACACGGCAAGTAGAATGAAAACTTGTTAAATATGTTACCAGATATCAGAAACGTCTAGGTTAAGGGTTGAATATAATTTACAGGAGGAAGTATGTTTTGTGTAGGTAAGCAAATAATGTGAACGGACTAATTTCTTTATTCATTGCACTACATCTAAAAAAGAGAAACTGTTGAAATGCAATTTATATCCTGAGTAATAAGTACAGTAGTAAGCATAAGTGGAGTACCAGTTTCAAAAAACAATTGCATAGCAATA
>NWSH02000081.1:937998-948030 GCA_002382865.2 Heliothis virescens | reverse complement strand
CCGAATAGTGCACGCGATAATAGCCACAGCGGTGGAAATGGACTTTTAGACGTTGACTGTACGCTACGTTTTGTCACGCAGACAATCGTAATTCTATTAATACTTCCGACATACCTACTAAAACTACTCGTTCTTCATTCATGCTATATGAGAACGAAACAAGCTTTTACTTTCGAGTTTCCCTGTTCACCGAGGGCAAGTTAAATCAGAAAAACCCTTAATTAAATAATCATTATTCTCGATGTAACAATATCAATCGTTACCCACTCACGGGTTCCGTACAAGGGTGCCATTGCCCCCAAACCCCCCAGATCCCGCCGAGGAAAGGCACTTGTAATCGAGAGGGCTTTATTAATTACAAACTTAGACCGCAACCACCCCACTCACACACCCCTACCGCCCCAAAACCAACGCATTATCATCCCTAATACCTATTTACTAAGGTTAAAAATCGCATAACGGATCCATTAACCCAACCCAGTCTTATCTCTTGGGCGTAAGCGTCAACAGTGAGGTGGATATAATTCGTTGTATTTTGAACTTAATGCAGTGAGTTTGAAGATCGTTTTTCGGTTGTTCTGTGTCGTCAAACAAAGCCCATCAATTTGTTAAATGAAGAAAATGGAGTAATTTAGGCAGGATTCTTGGTCGGCTGCGTGATGTGTCGTGTTCGCAGTTATGTCGGTACATGCTACCGTTCGTAGTTAGCTAGCTCCATCTTTGTACAGGGAAGATTTTCATGGATTTCAAACGGCATTTGCATATTGCAGGTTCTAGCACGGTGGAGATTCAAATAAAAAGGTTTAAACTAGGATTTAAAAACGAAAAAGAAACGTATATTAATAAGTTAGCTTAAAATTTTGATTATACATAATTTTTCTTCTTCAGAAGATATCCTTCTATCTGAATCTTAATAAACCTACCTACATAGAAGCATAGGATAAATTGCATTCTATATGTTTATAAAGGTTACAGAACTATTAATTTTGCAATTTCTTCGTAAATAAAATACAACTGTTAAACCCATTATAAATTAAATTAAAAAGGTAAGCATCCATTAATTTCAGAAGATATTATGACAACGAAATACAAGAGCCTGTTATTTTAACAGTTCATTTAAAAAGCATAAAATTAGATAAGTTGAAAGCCGTCACCCCTTTACTTGGAATTCGCAACAAGCTTCAGGCATTCTCACGTAATTCCAGTGCCGTAATTAAAAAGTCAACGGCACCAGTGTTGCCAACATAAAGACCCTCGTTAACACCGCCTGCGATATTTCCGACAACACCGGAAACAACGTGGCTGTAATATACCTACTAATATATAAAGAGGAAAGATTTGTTTGTATGTTTGTTTGTAACGAATAGGCTCCGGATCTACTGAACCGATTTGAATATTTTTTTCACTGTTAGGAAGGTAGGTACGTTCTTTGCGCTGAACATGGGCTATGTTTTATCCATGGGTACGGGAAAAAGTTTCCCCAGGACGTGGGTGAAAGCGCGTAAAACGGCTAGTACCTAATAATTTTCTGATGTTTCCGCACGGAAAAGTAATATCGTTTTTTTTTGTACTATGTTTTGCTTGTGTAATCTGCGGTGGTTAGTTTCGATGATTAAGTAATAATTGAGTTTAATTAATCGTTAATTATATGCTTCTGTTAAAATTAGATTAAGCGAAATGAAAGTATTGATACCTAACTCTGACAAAATCCGTACCTACTTAGTTGGTATTGTTATGTAATGNTAATTGAGTTTAATTAATCGTTAATTATATGCTTCTGTTAAAATTAGATTAAGCGAAATGAAAGTATTGATACCTAACTCTGACAAAATCCGTACCTACTTAGTTGGTATTGTTATGTAATGGCGTAGTGCTTACTTATTATTTTACGAGTGACTTCAGTAAGTTTATCAATTTACGAAATTGTGAACGTAAAATAATACAATTTATTTCCAGTTTAGAATCTTACGAAAGTTTATAAATTTACTAGGAAATTTATAAATTTACGGATCTTGTTATTTTCCGGTGACAGATACATTTCCTAATAATTGTACCTAATTCGTAATTTGGGGTGCATCGTGTGAAAACGGTTATATGAAGTCAAAAAGTCAGACACATAGTCCAAGAGGTATTGGGCAGTCCGTGTAGGAACTGGATTGGAAGGTCAGATACGGTAACACTATCATGCATGTAAAACAATAGTACTGGATTCGGTTAAACTGGAAGTATTGGGTTAGACCAATATAGGTCTTATGTAAAAGGCTAGGCAGATGAAGATGACCCAAATATCCTTTTAACACACGTAATGCATGAATAGCTATAATAATATTACTAGCTTCTGCCAGCGGCTTCGCCCGCGCTATACTTGAAATCCCGTTTTTTCCCGTTCCCGTGGGAATTTCGGGAAATCCTTTCTTAGCGGATGCCTACGTCATAACATCTGCCTGCGTCCCAAATTTCAGCCCGATCCATCCAGTGGTTTCGGCTGTGCGTTGATAGATCACTATGTCAGTCAGTCAGTCACCTTTGAGTTTTATATATTTAGATGGTGGAGTGCAAGTACCTGAATGCCATGTTGAACATAGGGTGAATTAAAGAAGAAATATTAAAAAAGCTACCAAAATTTATGAAAGCTGACTCCACCTCCATGTGGAATACGCAAAAGAAAATTAAGAAGATAACTATGAATGTACGACAATAGATAGATATTGATACCTTGGACATTATAATTACCCATAAATTATGTAGTATTTACCAAGTATATTTAGGTAACTTTCTTTTAAAACGACAACGACGTGACAGAAGCACGTATAAAGAGCACTATTTTTTTTTCATTGCTCTGTTTCAAGCAAAAACTAGTATGAAGTTTTTGCACCCATCGTCAGTCGATGAACTTAATAAAAAGCGTATAACACTACAATTTTATTGTTTAGATCAAAGTTACAAAAGTTAAAATTAGGTCTCGTCTTTTTTGATCACTCAAACCGCAATTAGAAGGTTTTATTTTTGTTGAAAATAAAATGTGAAGCTTTTGTTCAAGCGGACACTTCATGCAACATAGTTGTATTTCCATTTACCAGTAGAAGAAATGTCTTTAAAGGGTATAATTATTTAAGCTCTCTATCACACATCATGAAGTACCTACTGAATATTGTAAATTGTAACAGTTTATGCTCATAAGTCGCTTACGTTAGTAATTAACCGTCAAATGAAAACATTGTAATTAGAGAATAGAAACACCCCAGTGAAACTCCTGTAACGTAGCTATTCCTTCAGTAATAACTCCTTATTAACAACCATTAGGACCCACAAAGCGGTCCTATTCTCCATGCGTATAATATTCAAGTAAATCTCCAAAATAAATGGCATCATATAATATAACACGGGCGCGTTCACCCATGCCGGTCGAGGCGTCCACCCGGACTTAAAGGCCCGAAAAATAAGCCAATCCTAACCCTAAACGCTTCCAAAATTTATGTCCGCCTCTTGACCCTCACAACGCCTTATTCACCTTTTATTTTTATTTGAGTGAGCAAGGAACAAATCTTAGCGTAAAAGGGATAATAAAATAATCGTTAGATTCGTTTAGACGACTCTAATTTCACGGATTGCTGCGCAAAGGGACGCTGCCAATGTAGGGTTGGTTCGGTCTCGTTTTCGCGCGTTGTGGGTGGTATTGGTGTCTCAGTCCCTCGCCGTCCAATCGCCGCGAGTGAGTTGCACAAGTTGCAGACTTGGTCCTCTTATTTTTCCTTGTTTGCGGGTTTGTATAGGAAGTTTTTTCCGCGGTGGAAATGTTTTCGTGGATATCGGAGTTTATTTTAACAAGTTCGTTCGGTGGCGAATATTTTCTTATTTTTATTTTCGAGATCGTAGAGTCTTTGAATTTCAATATTATAAAGTGTTATAGGTTATTTTTAATCTAGGTTGAGTTTTGAACAGCTCGTGGTTAAGTCAAAGCCGCGCGGATCGATCGATCCTTGACGCGGTCGGTCCGCGAGTCATAACAAGTTCTTCCGTGTTTCTGAAAATTGGTGGATCCCGGCTGTCATATGAACATCATTGACAGTCGTAAGGGGTAGTCAGAAGCCAGAAAGTCTGACAACCAGTCATACCAAGGGTATCGGGTTGCCCGGGTAACTGGGTTGTGGAAGTTAGATAAGCAGTCGCTCCATGTAAAACATAACCAGTGTTCTGCTGCATCTGGTCAGACTAGAAGTCGAGCCCCAACAAAGTTGGACAAAAGCTAAGTAGATGTAGCTTAAGTTCTGTAAAAGTACACCTTTATGATTTTAAGGCCATTTATGAAAAATATCTAAAGTTTGACGTTAGGCCACCCTTGCTATTATCCATAATCCCATACGATAGTCCAGATGACTGAACAAATCGGTAAGTTCACCTTATCCAGGTCCCGCGCAAATCGCATAAGAGCCGGTCAAACTACATAATAGATCAATCGCTATCAACTAAATCTCATCTAAATAGGACCATTTGCTCCTAAGGTCCACGTTCGCAAATTTTACGCTTGACGCAAGTTATTGAAGGGTTAGCTATGAATCATACGTTATAGCATGTTTTGACTATCAATCAGGCTTTTAAAAATATGGTAATATTATTAGTAGCTGGATATTTCCCGCAGTTTACTGTCGTCGTCGCGGGGAACTTCTCAAACCCAGATAAAATATAGCCTATGTCAATGTAATTTGCCTATACCCAGGGATAGTGTAGCTTCCCAACACTGAAAGAATTATTCAAATCGGTTCAGAAGTTTCGACGCATTTCGACCACAAATGAACTAAACATGTTTGTTGTTCATTACCTACTATAGAGAACGTGACTATACATAAAGAAGAAAACCGCATTGTCGTATACAACCTCAACCTCGGTGTTTCTAGAAAACCCTGGATATATTATACGGGTCTCCATAAATCTTTATAGTTTGTATCAAGAACTGTTTTAAGAGATTATAAAACTCATTTTAATATCACTATCACACACAGCAAACCCGAATTAATAGATATTATTATTTCTATAGACATAAACCTAAATGAGATTCCCCTCAACCCTGGTCAGGCAGGAAGCCGACCTGTCAACACATAGCAGCTGGGGCGACCTCTGAAACGGACAAACTGATTTATTTACCCAATGATATATAGCTACACCACGTCACTACATACTACGTTCAACCGTAGCTGTAAAAATTATCGTTTCCTCTACTTTATAGTAGAAATTAATTGTGATGTTTATATTAAATGAAATAGATGTTTTGAATAGATCGTTTGGTCAATATTTTTAGTTCAATGTTAGAACGTTTAAGTGTTTTTATTTTTACAATATTGTGGTTAATTTTGTGTTGTTTCTAATAATTACATCACAAATTACTGTTTTTTTTTTATGAAAGGGTGTTTCATACTGAACATAGGGACTATTAGTATTGTTTATTTATTGATTTTGCAAATAAATATTACTTACGTAAGCTGAAGTCACTTTGATATTAATAACTGTAGATGACGAAAGAATGTTATACATATATACTCGGTTTTGCTACGCGCGACAAAAATCCGCTCTTATGATAGCGCTGTAATGCTTTAAAAGCAGCATTTTATGCATTTGCATATATGCAAACACGTGTGTAGATAGATGTTAAAACAAAAACATAAATTAGTTATCTTTTGTAACATCACTACAATCACAGATCAGAGAAAGACATACCTAGAAGCAATATAGTGCTATATAATACTTGTTTGCCAAACGACTACGAAACCACATATCTGCAGTTTTCTGTTCTCTATAACAATGTAGCATGTATTAAGTGTCGGCAATGCCACAAAAGCAAGCCAAATAGAGCTTTCAGAAAAACGTTATTGTTATACAAATGACTTACATTCCTATCACGTTAGTTTCTCGGATACCATTACACTTTTCATTTCTTTCTTAAATGGTGAATGTAATCGATTTCGACAACCTAATCGATATGTAGACAGCTGGTCAAAGATTGCACTTAAAACGGAGCTTGGTTGATTTGAAATATGCAAGTATACCCTTTTGCCAATAAGTCTGAGTATAAGCTTGTACAAAGTAGAAGGCCTACAAAAAAGGATTTCAATACATATTTTGAAAAATTGCTCTTTGTAAAAAGTTAGATCTTTTTCAATACAAATCACCAGATACTTGTCACATAAGCAAAAACGAACATACACGGAAAAAAATAATAATTGTTTAGTTTACAAAAGCAAATATACAGTCGTGACCTAAAACCTAGTCACACAATAGCAAAACAAAATGATTATTTAACACAAAACGATATCCAACCATCCAGGAACAACTGAACCACCATTTTATCCATTTTCTCACTTATTATACTTTTGATTGACTACGTGACTTCGATCAACAAATCATATTTGCGGTCCATAAAATTCATTATGCACCTTATCACGTTACAATAAAAGGTATTATGAATTGATTTTTGATTTCCGAAGTGCAATTTTCAGCTGGTTTTTTTGACGTTTGACGTCTAAATTGAGTGGGCCGAAGCATGATTTATCATTTAAGTGCCGTTATTTTTGATTGAAAATCAAATTGATATGTTAAGTCCGGTGTATTGTGCATATAATTAGTTTATAGGCATTTGTGCTGTGGAAGATAATTAGGTGCGAACTAAGTAATAACGTAATAAGACACTTTAATGATTGCAATAAAAAATGTCTAATATGATATTGATTTTCATTGTTGTTTGATAGCGTTTACATTGAGTTTTGACGTTTAATAACGTCTATATCAATAGAGCCGGAGGTCCGGTATCAGGTAGTTAGTCATTTAATTTAAGGCCTTTTTAAATGGCGTTAACTAGGTATTAGAAATGTTACATTTCTAAGCAATCGCTATTAGGCAAACATCCCGTAAATCAAGTTAAGTATATCTACAATTTTTTGGTGGAGTTAAGCAAACATCTCTACTTTTATAAAATTCTTAACCGTTTTCTTAACCTAAGCCTAGTAGACATCTGCGGGTTGTTCGAAAGAGTTACCGCGGCCCTGCCACACAAAGGGTTCCCGAAGGAACACGGTGGGTTTTAGTCAGTAAAAGTCTGACACTCCCTTCCGCTGTCACCCACAGCGGGAGGGGTCATACTGATGATTTCTCATCGATATAAAAAAAAAGCCTAGTAGACATGGGAAGTTCATTATAATAGAACCAAATACCTAGACATCTACAATACCTATTATCGCCATGCGACGGTAAGAATAGAAATCGTACACACTTTTCAGGCTGAAAAGCTCACGTCTTAAAAAAACAAATAAGAGACACCAAATTGATATTTTTTGCACACACAGGTGTTAGAGGTCGATTCAGTTGAAGAAATTGAGTAAATAGAAATAGAATGTGAACAGTTAATGACATAGCGCTTTAGCACGTCGCATATAAGCTACGTAACTGGTTTCTGAAGATCGTGTCTGTTCTGATTCTGATATTGATTATCATGAGGAAAACCACAGCTTTAGCAAACAAACTTTTGTGAATTGTTTTTTTTTCAGAAGCGTAAATTATGCCACAGATGTATAAGTTAGGTACAGACTCATTTGATCTGCCCAGAAAGGACGTTGTAGAATTCATTTTTCTGCTGCGTACTTTAAAAACTTGAGTTCGCCTAGCTTATTTTATGATGCCTGTTATACATATTTAGTCAATCTGTAAGGTTAGGAAGAACCTAGGTACTCATGTAGTGTGCAAATTAAAGCAGAATCTTATAAGTACGTACTCAAAGCCTACTCAAAAGACTATTTTTAAAATAGAAACTAAGAAAGTAGTTTGGATGCCGAGTTCCAGGTGTAGGATGATTTTCTCGGCTGTCCATTAAAATTTAAAATTCAATAGTTTTAAAGAAGACTGTATTATAAGTATGCCAAGAGTAATCGAGGTGCAGTATGTTAAGAACAATCGGGGTATGATCAATGGCCAAGCTTAGGTGGGGCCTACGATGACATATGCCGCCGCGATCTCATAGGCCGGAGCGATATGAAGGTCCGAAACAAAAGTCAAAGATAAACCTTTAAGGTGAATGCGACCACTAGAAGCAGGAAATTCAAATATAAAATGGTTTTTTCATGTTTTACCTAAGTTAAGAGACCGAAAAGAAAGTTAAGAGACTGTAAAAAACTTTTTATTGCGAAATATCATAGTTTCGACAGTTACATTTGAATTGTAAGAAGTTCCGGAGTTAAACAAGGACATCAGAAATTACTTTGTGGGATATTATAACCGCCAATCATAAGATTACGCCTCAAATTGAATGTTAACTAAGGTAAAACATGAAAAAAACATTTTATATTTGAATTTCCCGCTTCTAGTGGTCGAATGCACCTTAAGTAACCTTTAAAGCTAGTTACATAAGCAGATTTCACGTCGTTATAAAGATTAGGAGGACAGGTGTTATTACACCTGTCCTCCTGCTAATTTCATCAAGTACTCAAAATAACTCTTAATGCGATGCACATGGATTGCGTATCCTGTGCATCGGAGAGCACCTAAATGTCGGTCCAGCACCCATTACATTCCCATCGGGCTATGAGAGTCAGGGAATAGAGAGTGCACCTGCGTGCGTAAATGCTTGTGCACTATAATGTGTCCTGCGCAACTGGCTGGTCTTCTTATGAGAGAAAACCCGCCATGGCCTATAAATAATCGTTTAGACGCCATTTATTTATTTTCAGACATATTTCTTACATTAAAATATTAAATACAAAAAAAAAAAATGTAAAAAACATTTAAAAATATAAAAAACAGGTGGCCACCGATATCGGGCACAGGGTCCAAGGTACCGGTGGTTAGGGTCCCAGAGACAGGAACCTCCTAACAATACGCGCCGTATCAAGGAGTACCGCCTCCTGAATCAGTCCCTTGACCCAGCCGCCTAACGAGAGCCTCGTGAGATGTTGGTCGAGGCTCTTGGCTATTAAGCCATTGGCCGTAACTACTATCGGCACAATAACAGCCGTATCGACACTCCACATGGCGACAACCTCGTGCGCTAAGTCGAGATACTTAATTTGTTTCTCTTTCTCAGCTTTCACGAGGTTCTCTAGACGCCATTATTATTATCTTAGTATTTCTCATTGGCAGTCTAATTAGCTAGAAGACACGTTCAAATGCTGACTTGCAAATTAAATTGAATCAAAAGAAGACGATTTGCTTTTGATATGCGTAACAATCCCATAATGACGAACCGAATTGAATGTGTGGTATNGGGAAAGTTTCACCGTAAATTTTGATATCTGTGAGAAAATACAGTTGTGGGGTCTCTTAATTTTACTGTGAAACACTGTACGGGTACACGGATGGAGTCTAGACAGAAACTGTAAGCGAACTTAATAGTTCGCGAAATGTTAATAGTACATATTGTTAGGACGACAAAGCACTCAGTATAACCCTTTCAGAACGGAAAAAAAATTTTTTGATCTCTCCATATCTTATACATTATTTAGTTTATATATGGCTTGGGAGGTCAGGTAAAAATATTTAAAAAAATCGCTCCCCTCTATTTTACTCTCCAGCCCCCCCGCACGTACGTGCGGTCTGGTATACAAGTGTGATAGCGCACGATCGTGCATAATCACATTGTGTAGGAAATAAAACACATATTTCTTCAAAATATTGTTTATTTTTATTATTTTTTACTTATCATAGTGACAATATTTTAGATCAACATTATTTTTATTTATACCTAATGACTAATCAGTCCTATAGAAAAACTATATCCCACCCAAAACAAAAATGTGAAAGGTCGCCAAGTTCGATAATATGGGAATGCTTCACCTATAAAAGAAGTGAGATCTGAATAAGTATCAAGTTCCATACACATACCTCAGTTAAAAATAGTTACAGGAATACTTACAGGAACGCAAACTTGTTTTTCCAGCAGTTTCCTGATAACATTTTTATTTTTTTTCTGTTCTTTTTAATGATGTTACTTGGCAAGTTTTCACACACCTTGTTATAAACCTACTAAACGCAATGAGTCAAGTATATAATTTT
>NWSH02000081.1:918631-934712 GCA_002382865.2 Heliothis virescens | reverse complement strand
TTCCACGCGCTCCTCAGAGAGTGTCAGCAAACCCCTGCGGGGCCCACTAGGGCCAGAGCCCGTCGGGGCTGCGGGTTGTTCGAAAGAGTTACCGCGGCCCTGGCACACAAAGGGCTTCCGAAGGAACACGGTGGATTTTAGTCAGTAACAGTCTGAAACTCCCTCCCGCTGTCACCCATAGCTGGAGAGGTCGTACTGATGATTTCCCATCGAAAAAAAAATTAAAAATTTAAAAATAGACCCTTCCTGTAAACAAGAGAAAAATAATCACTTACGTGGACTTCCGACCATAAAAAAGTAATACAAAACCAGAGCGCAAGTTCGTGCGTTAGAAAATCTTGACCTCACTGCTGTGTCAAATACATGTTATTTTGAAAGAATAATAGCACAGATCAATAATTAAACGTTACGTTTATCAAATAAAGCAATTATTTTAATAAAAAATCGGTATTTTACTTAATAATGGTGTACTTACTTCTGCCTCGACCGTCAATGTACACAACGTCCATCTTGCGAGCCACAACACGCGACACTGACACACCGCATGGCCCCGGCGCTGGCCTCAGTAGGTAGTTTAATACACGCACGAACGCTCGATATCGTTTCGGCGCGGTAAAATAAAATTAAAGCGACAAAAAAATTTTTTTTTTACGAACGCACGTTTGGTGCAGTGCGTTCTGAAAGGGGTATGAGGTTTCACAAATTTTACAATACATTTTTACTTTCCTATTATATTCGAGTTGAAACAGGAACTTTATTTAGAATTCGAATGCGGTAAGTCATTTTATTTTTTAGTCTGTACAAATTATTGTGGAACAAGACAAAAATTCAGACACGTCGAATTTCAATTTCCTTCTATTGAAAACATTTAAATACATTAGTCTCCCAACTATTAAATAAAAGCATTGCATTTGAACATAGTCTATTACGTTTCGGTCACACCAATTGTGCGTTTGCAATTATTTTACTGATTTAATTCCCGCCAATTTGTCACACCACATGCCAATGATCGAAACACATCAAAAAATGGCTGCCGTTTCAAAAGTCTGGAGGATATAAACACTGTTTTTTAACAAAAACCATCAATACAAAGGTTTTTACACGCATCGAGTGTTTTTAAATAAATTTTAACCATCTCACCAGCAAAAACACATTATTTCGCAATATTTTACTTTACAATAATGGTTCATTACTTCGATCCCGTGAAACCGAATAAATCAGCCATCTTTTTCTGCGTTCCTTTTTACTCTTCGATATTTAAGCAAAAACTTTTTGGTCATTTTATTATTTTAATGTGAAGAAAAGTAGTGGCAAATAATTAGATACTGATTTGGAAACTAAAAAATACAAATAAAAAGCCAATAGGGTACCATAAAATTGTGTTTGATGATGTGTAAAGCATTGTAAGGGAGTTAACAGGCGTGGAACTCATTTCACTCGGTCATTAAATTCTGATACTTTTAACGTATTGTGTTTCGTTACTATTAAACACTTTCTAACGTAGTAAACAAGTTTTTTATATTTGTTTTTATTTTAACCAATACACTTTCCCTGTCCCATGAATCATGTGTGATACACACCAATTGTTTAACTATTGCGTCTTTATGGACAGTGGATGGGTTAATGTAAGGCAAGGTTCTCTCTTATTTTATAAACAAGATTATTATGTGTTTCATTTTCCAAAAAATGTGTTACCTTACCTAAAAGTTACATAAGTGTTAAGTTTTATGACATAAAAAATGATTCTTTAGCAAAATTTCGACCTGAAATTGTCTAGTCATCAAAAACCAAATTAAATAAGTGTAGTTAAAAGCCTTAGTTACTAGCCTTTTTTCATTTTGGTGTCTTTTTTTAAAGAAAAGCGCACCTACCTGGCTTAAATTAATTACAACAAACAATAGCTATGTATAATATTTGTAATTTATTTGTTACTTTTTAAATACTTTTAAGATTTTTAATATAAAGTTAAGTTTAAAGTCAAAACGATAAACAAATATAATCCCAAATTGCCTTCCATCTAATTTATTCAACTATATCAGAAAAGCTTTTTAATTATAACGAAAGCCGCTTCCTAATCTCTATCGAACAACCAATACGAGTAATTTCAGTAGATAGCCACTTAGAGCTACAAATGAACACTATACAGCCTTAGATATAGCCAATTGCCACCGGTGGCCCGCAGCCAACCCTAAGCCGTCGGGCCGTTGAGGCTTAACTGTGGAGCCGTGGCCCAACCCCTCGCGGTGTAGCTGTTGCAGGGTTAACACGTTGTTACGATGGCATTTCAGTTAGGTAGATAGGTGGCTTGGAATTTGATTAGGTACTTGGATAAATAAGTTTGACTGTTTTTTTTATTCTTTTTAAGGAATACGTTTTTTGACGATATAAAAAGCATATAGAAAGTAGAAATAAGACTACCTATTTAAAGCTAGCTACTATATATTATAACAGAAAAAAATATTCCAGCAACGGTACCACCGGTTTAAAACCCCACTACCTATTTACATGTAACGCCCGCTACAACACGTTTTAGGTTTATGGTATTAACTGCCAGTTAATAAATACGAAATGGTGTAAGATCAATTTTGTAAAATATAATGTTCCTATTGTAATGTGTAGATTACAAAATGTGTTTAATTGGTCTCCTTTATTAACTAGATATTTTCGAAAAAACAATGTAGAAAAGCCAGTAGGTACCTATGTTAATTGGCCTGGCTTAACATATTGTTTGTCAAAACTGTAACTATAGCTGTTAATTAAATACATTTCTAATTAGAATGCTATAAGATTTTATTCAGCAATAAACATCTTACAAATTCTTGTCTATAGATTTTTTTTTACAATAACAATGATTATAAATTTTAAATCAATCCCCTACTCACCGGAATCACTGTCATCCCTGTCGTAATGTGGCCTCCAGTACTGCTCATCATACCGCAGCGGTACCTCCGACCGGCCCGTGAACTTTGTGGGGTCCAAGATGTTCTCCACGGAGAACGCGATGGCCGGCCTGTCGGGGGGCCTCGTCAGCCCTAGTCGCCGCGTCAGGTCCACCGGCGCGGCCTCTTCCACCCCCACCACGTCGACCTCCCCGTTGGCCTCAGTCTCCCCTTCGGCCTCGTCCTCGGCCTTGTCCCGACGCTCCTCCGATCCTCGCGCCATCGCAAGCATCGTCATAGCAAGGCCTATTTTATTAAAATTTGTACTCGAAACATTTGAATGTTCAGTTCACTTCAGTTTTTAACACTTTCACTGCACACGGGTGTCCAAAGTTCAATTTAAATTAAAAGTTTTTTTCCGGAGTTAATGTGTCAATTAGCACGCTATCAGCTGAGCTGTGTCGGGTGCGCTTGCGAGCGGCCGGTGCACACGTGCGCCCCAGCCCGACATCCGATACTCACAACTCGGCTACTACTGAACCCGGGAGCACAGAAACGGGCGGGCACATCGAAGGAGGGGACGGGCCCAAAGTGGGGGCCGAAGTGGAATCTCGTCACCCGATTGGCGGCGGGAAACGAGGCGTGCCCGGGGTGGAGAAACGTAATCGAGCAATAAGGTTTAAACAATTTCGTTTAATACGTTGAATTATGTAAGAGAGCGGCGGGCAAGTAATCGCGCACAAGCGATAAGGCCATTTGCGCTACTTCGTTACGTATTAATGGGCCAGGAAATTGACTTATGAATATTAGAGGTCGCGGCGAGCTGAAGATCGCGCTAAAGCGGCCCCGGGCGGCTGCGCGCTTATTTTCCTAGTTAAGCGCTGAAACAATGATGTTTATTGAGTTTTGAACTTAATGGGTTTGTGCGCGAGCCGCGGGCCATTTGCGCCATTAGCTCAGTTTGTTCAGTCGGCTACGTAACGACTTGCGTGAACCCGTTCGCAGTATTACGTTACGGCTTCGGCTATTGTTTTCATGTTAAATAATTGCTAATAATCTGGAGCCTAAATAAATATTTTTGTTACAACAGAGCTTATTACAAAGTTCTCAATTAAAAGTTGTATTCTTGATTTGTAACTAACTTACGAATTTTGTAGATATTTTGTTTCATTTTCTTTGCCATATTTAGGCCAATTATAAATTTTTGGAAGGCCTTATTAAACATAAGGCGTTTAGAACAAAGGTTCCTATATCTTTTTACGCTACATTTTTTTAGAGTAGATAGGTATTATATGTAGTAGGTATTTGTAGGTATACTTACTGTGAGTGTAAGTGGCACTGCGCCGTTTACGTTTAACGACCTTTAACCCTTAGCCGTTCACGTTTATCTAAGCACCGAATTGTATTTTTGTTTCACGATAATGGACGCTTAGACGACTTACTTAGATATATGAGTAAGTATTTAATAGTAGTCATTATAATTTATGTTGTAGATTATTACACACTAAGCGTTTTCCCGCGGTTTCACTCGCATCCCGTGGGAATTACTGCCCGTACCCGGATAAAATATAGCCTATGTCACTCGTGGATGATGTCGCTTTCGAATGGTGAAAGAATTTTTAAAATCTGTCCAGTGTTTTTGAGCCTATTCATTACAACCAAACAAACAAACAAAGTTTTCCTCTTTATAATATTAGTATAGATTATTACTATTCAATAACTTTTATATTATTTATGTGTGATTATTAAAAATATATGTTGCAGTAAAATACAGTAACTGTCATCATAAATATAAAATGGTCTTTGCAGATCGAAGCATTGCGTAGTGTGCCTCGCGTAGTCTGTAGGTCGTAGCGTTTGCTACGCGGCGTAGTCTTTGTAGCAAAGCTTAGTATGATAAAAATTATAATCTTAGTAATCATAATTCCATAATATGTACATTATGTGTTTGTATAGGTTACAAAGACATGCCATTTACTTACAACAGAATATTTTACACACTAATTTAAATTTAGCGTAAGGTGGTGAAATAAAAAATCACATTGCGATATAGACAAATATTTATTAGCCATACTTTATAAATTAATAAGTTATTTTCAGCAACATATCATCTATTTTTATATGAAAAATATCACACTGAAGCCATGCTTGTCAACCCTAACACAACCCTCTCCCCCTGGGTAACCTGATTGATGTCATTCCGGTAGTGATAAGCCTATGATACACTTCGTGGCATTTTATACTCATCGAACTCTCTTGTTTTTAATCAAAAACAATAAAGTTAGAGGTAAATAAAGGATATAAATTATTCTGAAATAGACGAAGACTTTTATTTGTCTACTTTATTCGTTTATTTCACACATTTTAACATTTTTAAATATTTTATAAATACGTATAAAAAAATAAATGTATTATTAAAAGATTAATATTTATGAAGGAATGAATCACTAGATTTTAGGTGTATAACATGAATTCCTAAGCCAAATCTGTCTGTCATGATAAAGTCAAAACAATCCGATGAACCGATAATTCTTACTATCTATTATTATAAATGCAAAAGTAACTTTGTCTATCTGTTTGTTTCGCTTCATCCCCACAGCACAGCAGATAGTCTAAAGCCTGAGAAAGGACATTGTAAAGGTCAGTTACACAGGTTCCACTTAAAGTTCTGGATAGCTATTTGACAGACAATGCCATAGAAAAGTAGTCAAATTAAAAACATTTCTATAGCATTACCTGTCAGGTAACTATCTAGAACTTTATCTGAAACCTGTGAAACTAGCCCTTAGATTTCTTTTTGCAATGTAGAAAGATGTTCCTTTGGGACGCGGGTGGAACAGCCACTAAGTTATTGTACAGACGACAGCACATCGTTACCACAATCTGTCAAATTTCTGCAATAGATTTTCAACCTTATCGCAATGGCGGTAGGTTAATTTTTGATTGGTAAAATTTGACAGATTCGTACACGTTGACCTGCTGTCGTCTGTACGCCATCGGTCGCAGAAACAATAGAAAATCTATTGTTTATCGAACACTTGGCAATCAACGTGTTAAATAATTCCTTTCAGCACATTATCCTCAACAAATGACTGTCTATCATCTTGTAGTGTCAGTGTCATGTTATAGTATTCGAATCTACCCAGAAGCTGAAGTTTTATTCGATTTTGTATTTACACGGCTAATCGCAGCAAAAGGTCTTGTCGTTTAGACCACCAATGACATGCACGATCTACGTTATTCGTCACGCTACTCCAATCAAACGAGATGATTCTACAGGGTGCTTAGAAAGTTGGAGAAGTTAAGATAGTAAATGTTTTTAAACTTTCGCGACTTGTACACATATTTTAGACAGTAAACGGGTCTTAATCGCGATGAAATTATAAAGATGTACAGACAACAGCACATCAAGTTACTACAATCTGTCAAATTTCTGCAATCGATTTTCAACCTTATCACAATGGAGGTAGGTTAATGTTCGATTGGTAAAATTTGACAGATTCGTATACGTTGACCTGCTGTTGTCTGTACGATCTCTCCTTTCTCCTGACGTTTCGGCCGAATTGCACCGACCGTGGTCACGGGTAGACGTAATTGTCTAAAATATAGGTAAGATAGTTTTGGTAAAGATAGCTATAAAATATTATCTTTTAATATATATTATTTTCGCATGAAGACAAGTAGAGCTTATGGGATGCATTTGAGATTTAATGGAAAAGTTATGATGGGCATCAGAAATTAACATTGTATGTCTTTCATTATTTTACAAGTCTGGGCAGGTAATGCGGAGGGAAGAAACAATTGGGTATGAATGTAGATGTATGGAGAGGGAGAGGATGCCCAAAGAAAAGATGGATGGATTGCCTGAAAGATGACATGAATGAGAAGGGAGTGAATGTCAGTATGACGAGTCACAAGGAGAAATGAAAGCAGAAAACATATTGCGCCGACCACAATTAAAATTGGGAACAGGGCATGAAGATGATGATTTTACAAGTCTCCTAAGTCTGTAAGTAGGTGTTTAATCCATAAAATATAAACCGTTAATATATATTAACTAAGGAACACTCCGTATATATGTCGAAATCTGACGTAAAAAGTGTCAAATTCCATCTCGTCTAGTAGATCTGTGAATGATAGGCAGCGCGACGGGTCCATTGTGTCTACAATTGACCCACGCTGCTCCCCTCTATTACTGACTCTTTACTGAGCTTTTTTGAATATTTCCTACCTCAATACTTAACACACGTTTTCTGAGTTTCTAGGCGTCATTAATAGATTTTGTTGATAGATACAATTCGTTTTTAGACTGACATGGTTTGTAGTCTTTGTGTGGTTTTGATGGTTCAAAGATTTTTAACGAAACAAGCTTTATTTCTCATCAATCATCATCTTTCCATGATTCAAATTAGCTTGCTAAACGAGGTGCTAGAAGTTTTTTTAAAGACACACATGAATACATCAAGTAATGGCTGTCAATAAAACAAAAGAAATCCTATCAAAATTTAATTAAGTACTAGAAATCTAAGCATCTAAGCTTGTTACCAGCCAGCTTAAAAGTCTATCAGACTAGGCTGATATCATCAAACCGTAGCCACAACTTTCACACCTAATAAAACACAGTGTGACTAGTTGGAAAACGTTCAAACACTCGACCTGAACACCGAACAACACTCGTATCTATTTGATTTGCACCCAGCTGGAGAGCATTGTGTCTGGACACCGTGCTGACACTGCGCCGCGGGAGTCGCCATTGCTAATGGACGAACTAAAATACAGTAATTGTGTTTATTATTGCACGCTTTGTAGGAAAAAGTGTTTTAGATTGTTAAAGGATAAGGTATTATCGAATTGTCTGATAAAATCGGAATGAGATCCGGTATTGTATGGACCAGACTAGACTTCTATTATACAGTTAATTTAGGAAGGGTAAACAATGAAGAGAGGTAAAGAAATAAATATTTTGAACACAGAAGTCGAGCGCATACCTAGAGACTCGGAAATGTTGAATATTAAAATTTCAAGAAATAATTAAGAGTCTTATTGGCAAAAAAATACCAACGAATTTACTGAGCCAAAAAATCTCAATCTTCAATTTTCAGGCGTTCGTATTCAGAATTTAACAAATGCTCGTCATTAATACCATAAACAAGTGACGGCGTAAAACAGCTGTCCGTTTCACTGGAGGTATTAATTAAAAAGTTTTTTATGCGAAAAAAAATGGACGAACGAACCACGCCTCTCGGTCCAATTAAAATTCTAGCCGGATTCATTACGACACTTTATTTTTTAAGTGTTCGTTAACGAATTCTGTCAAAACAAACGTAAATTAATTTACATATTTTATCAGAAAATTCTTTTGATGTTAGATTCCGTCCGTATTTTAGAAAAGAATGCTTAAAGCGTAGGCATTATTTAGTCATTTTATTTTCGTGTTATTTTAATAACAACTCAATTATGAGAATCGTGGTAGTTTTCACAAAAAGAAAATTCTGCACGTCTTACAAAAATTTGAAAGTTTTATGAAACACTTTAATTCTATGTCTTTTTAATTGATTGAATCTGTAGCGTAGAAAAAGAATTCAGAACTTCAAAACTGGCAAAATTATAGACAATTGATGTTTATTCCCTTACACAATATAAATATTATATAGTGATTGATCCATCCACATAGTGAATATGATGTTATTTGCACACCCGTGTATCACGAAAATATATCGATCATGCGCCTGATCTCCCTCCGGTAGTTTCCGATTGCCAATCCATTAGACTATGGGAGTAAGGGCATAGAGAATGCATCTGTGTCTGTGCTCTATAATATGTCCTGTGCAGATGGCTGGAGAACAGCCGCTATGGCCGACAATCGACATGGAATTTAGTCAGTCAGCATATGCTTGAAGTTTTGAACTCTACATTCACTATAGTCTTTATTAAAAAATATTAACAAAACGTTTCTTAAAATATCTCACGAACATACAAACAGTTTAATAATAGACTTCACTAAATAATTGTTCTAATTTAAATAAGAATACAAAAATGCGACATGCAGTGTGGGATGTAAGCGTATCAGTTAAAACGCAATAAACTTGTCATGGATTACATTTTGTTTTGACTCTTTGATCCTAGAATTTGAGTTCAAAGCTAAGACGACACATTAATCTTAGTAAATACGTGAAGACAGCTTGTTTTTATGTAAATCATGTGAATAAACATGATCGACTTTGAAAATATACATGAAGATGTATATTTTAATGGTATTTCAGATATTTGAATGACGCGTGTGGCGCGGAACACTTTTAGAAATAATCCTAAACTTAATAAATAAATAGGTATAAAAATGTAAATATAAATAACATATTTGCAAAACAATCTAAACTGAAATTTTCTAGACGAAAAAAAGTCCCAAAGATATGGGTATAATTTAATTTAGATAATTGATTAGGAGCACAATTTTCCTAATTTAAGTGGAAAATTCAGATTCATAGAGATAGTTCACCCTTCAGTGTCTCTCTGCTTGTTGTTATAGTACAATAATTAAGTCAAAAATAATATCCAATCCTGTCTGTCCTTCCGTTACAAAAAAATATCCCCACAACAAAGTAAAAATACTCAATTTAATAAGGCCAACAAAAAATCTAATAGCTGCAGTTACCGCTGGCGTATGACAATATAAATGTAGCGAAATAAAATGCTATAAATATGAGTAAATGAGGTGCAGCAACATCGCCGCCATTGCTTGTCACGCGTAACGCGCGTCAGGAATTTTAATAACCAATTTGTATTTAACAAATCTGTTTCGAGACAACGACGGTTTGGGGTTCCGTTGATTACGAAGAAAGCTTTGATTTTGGAAGTGTTTGAATCTGTGAATTTGATCTGAAAATTGGCTAGATGACAAAGTAACATTGATTCCTGTTACTATTGACGTTATATTCTTGATCTGATGAGATAGATGATGTATTCTAGCCGTAAATCCGAAAATCTTAAAATTAAATATTTTTTCAGGTGGTTTGTAAATGTTGCAGTGTTCTGGATGTAATTCTTTGTATTTTTTAGTTCTTAGTTTAAGTATGTTGTAAATATATGTAAATAAATATTGTAAGTAAATAAAAAAAAGTATTCTTTGTATTAATAGCAATTTTGAGTGTAATTTTAAATAATCGATAGTTAAAATGAGGCTTTAAGCCGCAGGCCGAGAAATCAATAAAACATGACTATAGCATGTTGGATACGGAACCACACGAGCGAATAATTTTCACACGTGCCGCGTTCTACTGAAGATCTTTGGAGTAAATTACAAACGGCGTCTTCCTCAGTTAATTGAATATTCCTTGGATAAATCAGAATTAATATGCGCGTTCCGAAACCGGATTGGATTGTTATTGCTCTGTTAGCTCGGCTTTGATGCGTTTGAGTAATGGAACGCACGCGCGCTCGTATGTCGCGCCCATGACGATTGCCGCGCTTTTTCATTTATTTTTCTTTTGTTTTTAGTGCTTATTAAAAATACCTGTCTGATATTTTTGTTTTGTTTTTTCTATGTTAATTAATTTGATTGTGTTTATTTCTTATATTTAATTCCTCTTGGCGAAAACTATAACTTTTATTTTCTAGAGTTATTAGGCTCTCAAACTCAAAATAAATTAAGTACTCTATGCGAGTGAGAATCAGAGTTTGATGATAAGTAGCAATATTCTAGCAATTTTTTAAAGAATCATTTAACATACAAAATAAGTAACTGAACGTTCCAGATACGTTTTAATTGATGCGGTGTACCTAATTTATGTCCCTATTCATATTAACCATTCCAAAATAGTTATCATCTCCCCTGCTACTAACTTGATCTCGCTAAGGTAATTTGTCACATACAGCCAACCAGACACGTCACGGGCCCAAATGATTTATCGCCGTCCGAACAGACAAAGACTTCTCCAAATAGGCTCCCCTCGTAAACCAAACACTCAATTTAAAGGTAATTACTAAAGGAAAATAACCCCTAAGCTATATGTGCAAAAAGATTGTTTTCCCGCCAAAAAGTTTGACGTAAGCTAACTGTCAACGGGTGCGGATGCGTTCGGATACATTCCTCGGCTAATTGTATGTATCGCACCGCACAAAACACATTTGTCAATTGTCGCCCGCCTCCCTTATAACGAAACGTAATTAGTTAGTCAACTATTTCTGGAACGCTTTGACGGCTTATTAAGATTTCAAATTGAACACAAATTAGGTGTCATGCCTAACTGATTACAAAGCTATGATTTGTTTTCGTGTTTCATTGGGACATTGAAAAATTTTAGCGTCGACGCGGCGACACTCATTTTCCGCACATCAAATAGCTATATGTTAAGAGATTTGCGTTACAGAATTGATTGTTTGGCTTTAAAACAGATAATTGTTATTTCAATCACAATCGACACTTGTTTATCTACATAGGCAACTTTGTTATTTTCACATTTTGGGTGAAAATTCACTAGATAAGTAGGTACCTATTTTATTTAGGTGTCTACTCTTTTCAGAATACTTACTTAAAAAAAATCATTCAAGTTCCGTAGCATGTATAAGAGATTTTTATATATCATCATCATCTCCCTGCCCTTATCCCAATCTATTTGGGGTCGGCGCAGCATGTTTTCTTCTTCCATTCTCTTCTATTTGCCGTCATCTCACAAGTAACATTCTTCCTAGCCATATCGACTTTCACGCAATCCATCCATCGTTTCTTTGGTCGTCCCCTTCCGCAATATCCATCTACATTCATACTCAAAACCTTCCTCACAACATGATCCTCACTTCTCCGCATCACATGCCCATACCATGCCAGCCGATTTCCGCATAATTTTTCGGTTACCGGTGCCACTTTCAAACTTCCTCTTATATACTCATTCCTCACTCGATCCATTCGCGTAACACCACACATTCCTCTTAACATTCTCATCTCTGCTGCATGCAATTGTCTTTCATTCATCCCTTTTGTGGGCCAGCACTCTGATCCATACAGGACAGCAGGTCTAACCATGGTCTTGTAGACCTTCCCCTTAAGTTTAAGGGGAAGGCGGGGGTCACAAATTGTTCCCGTAACCTGCCGCCATTTCATCCATCCTACGTTAATTCGGTGCTTGACTGTCCGATCAATTTCGCCATCGCCCTGAATAAGTGAACCGAGATACCGAAAGTCGGAGCAGACTGGAAGTGGCTCGCTATCAAGCGTCATGGCTTTAGGACTGGAGAGACCGCCGAAATCGCAGAACATGTATTCGGTTTTGGTTCTGCTGATTTTCAAGCCAACATTCTCCAGTCTCTGTTGCCAATTTTCCAATCTGCTCTGGATCTCAGGTCCATCTTCACCAACCAGGACAATGTCGTCGGCATAAAGCATGCACCAGGGTGCCTCTTCCTGTATGTCCGCTGTAAGTGCATCCATAACCAGTAGGATTTTTATATATATATATACCTTATTAACTTAGTTATAATAAAGACAGAAGTGGTACTAAAAATAAGCACAGTTACGTAAAAGACTATATTTATAGCCTAAATACTTATATATAGAATATTAGGAACGGCCGTTAGGATTTGCAAAACCTAGCAAATCCTAACGGCCGTTCCTAATATTCTATTCTATATTTCATACCAGTAATGTCAAATACTTATCTCGCAGGTAAGCAAGAGAACAGATAGATTAAATATTGGTAACGCTCGATAATCTCTTTAGCATTCTGTCAATAAGACCATCCTAAATTTCATAAAACAGAGCTACATAACATAACAAACAGCTGCTTAAGCATACATCACTACATCTATATCTATTCTCAAATAACTCCATGTTTACACATGTTCCAGCCATCGAAATCTAATTAAAACACAATAATAGATTTAAATTGACTCAATCTCACCACATGTTTAAATATCAGCCAGTTAATCAGCGCGCGTCATTGATCGATTCTACTCGATACTACTCGATTCTAGTTTCCCAAGCAGTGCCATCTGTGGACAGCCGAGAGAACGGTGGCAGCCGTAGAAATCGATTCGACACATCGAGTTTTTCTAGAGATGAGCGATTGTTGTGAAAACGAATCGATTAATTTGTGTTCAAGATGGAACGAAGTATCCGATTTTTCATTCGATAGTTTTTTTTTGTGTGAATGCCAATGTATTGGTTTAAAGGGCTTTAATTTATTTGGGCTTTTGGAAATGTAACTGTACGTAAGAGCAAGCAATTAAGTAGTTTTTAGTAAAGTGAGATAGACAAAACTGAATTTCATTCCATATATCATTATAGCATTTAAATCCCACTTCTTATACTGTAGGATTGCCAAGAACTTATCTGATAATACTCATTGGTAAAACTGAAGTTCAGGAATTATACCGTAGATAATATAATTATACCAATTTCATCAACCCCATTTCAACACAGATCAACCCCATTAAAAACCGCATGACATCATCACCGCTCTACACCATCGCCGAATATTTCTCGCCACAAATAACATGAGTTGCATCCCTATCCCTGTTTTTTAATCCGCCGCCTTTACACGAGCACACCGCAACGAATCCGAACTCCAAACCCATCAATTAGTGAATGCTCTCACAACATCGCGCTCAGGTTTTTTCCAAAACCTTAGAGCTTTTAACTAATGGACACGCCATTGCTGTGACTTCCCCTCTGCCAAAGTACGAGACCGCTTTGATCATTATTTGTGTGGGCATGTATGTCAAGTTTGTGCTAGAGTTTATTATTTTCATCAAACTTCATTTTGTTTAGCAAAACAAAGCAATATGTACCTAAGTACAGACGACAAAAGGTCAACTTACCAGAATCTGTAAAAATTTACCAATCGCACATTAATGTTCCACCATTGCGACAAGGTTGAAAATCGTTCGATGATATTTGAAAGATTCTGGTAGGTTGATGTGCCGCCAACACATCTATACTTGCTTTCTCATTTCACTTGTCAGTGGCAGAATTGTCGACTACAATATCGACGAAATTTGCCATTGTAAAAAAAAATATAGAATAGTCAATTTTTGGATTGTCCATAAAGATGTGATCAAATTGCATAAGTATCACTATTAGAAGCGTTGCCTCGACCCCTTAAATTTATCAGATATTTTTGCATAGACATTTGTGCTCATGGCACTTCCAGTTGGCTGCACACTCCAAGTCAAAAACACACGGCTTACAAAACAAAACTAGGAAGGAATGAGATCGTTTGCTGGAGGTGGCGAAAAAAAATAAAAATAAATGTGCACTCCGGAAATTGTTGGAGCATTTTGATTGCAAACGTTTGTGCCTCGTCCGATTTGATTGGAAAGATATCCGTTTTCTGTTGTCTATTCGTGTAAAAATGCTTGTTAATTAATCCGTTAGTTTTTCGTATGGTTTTGTATTATTTCTTGACTTTTGTTCCTTAAATATAAGGTAAAATACTGCCCGTTCCCGGATAAAATATAGACTATAGCATTCACGAATAATGTATCTTTTGAATGGTGAAAGAATTGTTTTGAATCAGTTCATTACCTACTTGCAGAGATTTCCCCCTACAAACAAACTTACAAATTTACAAACAATTTTACCTCTTTATAATATTAGTATAGATTTAAATTTAATTATAGAGACTGTAAGACCCCACACAGATCAAAGTAAGTAATAAATGTGCATACCCAATCGGAATATATAGTTTAAAAATTATGCAATACAATTCTGCTTTGGAATCTCTTGTGTAAAAGTTAAGCGTTTTATAAAAATCTGTTTTCTAAACCCAACATTTTATCTAATACTGTACTAGACGCAAAGAAAGGCATATTATGCATAGTCTAGTAGCGACATCTATAGAATGTCAGTAGCAAACCATAGAGAACGTTTAATGAAGTAGTGAATAAGTTAGGTTACACCTTGTAACCTTCTAAGGTATAAACGTAGGTATGTAAGTACTATAATAAAGGCTATAGATGGCATTAGGTACCTACTTAATAAATACCTTGATAAAAATGTTGAATATTCATGTAGTATATCCAAAAATGTTTAACAAAAGTAAGTAGGTTAACCTAGATATCTATGTTAAAATATTCACAGATAAATTCTTCTACCAGACTGTCCTAGTTTTAAGAATGTAATCAAACGACAAAATACTTTATATTTAGTTTTTACGGAACTACAAGGTATAAAGAATAGTGCAATTATCCAACATGGCGGTTGGCGACGCTTAGTTTTCCCGCGCAAGCCCGCCATTGTCGACAGCTGACAGCGGCTAATTGGGCTCAGCTTACACAGCCACCCGGATTTGTCATCCTTCAGATAACTTGGGAAAATTGGAGAAGATGGTCGTCCAATAAAAAAGCTGGTCTTCATAACTGCTGTATAATCCGTTTATACTTAAGTTCTAACGGTCGTCATACAAAGAATTTTGTTAAAAATAAATAATCTCCTGTTTTTGTCATTTTAGGTCTTACTACAAAAAGTTAAACAGGCGATCGTCATGTGTCTATGGAGAATTCTCTAAAACACGTGATGATCGCGTCTCTAACTTTTTTGTAGTAAGACCATTACTTATATGTATTTATTTTAATAGAGAGAAAACAAAAGAGAGATCAATTAAAATATAAATTTTATAGATGCAGGTACGTATGTAAGTAACTTTTTGCCTATTTTCACCGACAATATTAAACGTCCGTTTTCCTTAAAACAAAAATTCACTGTTGCTCAAGAAAAATGACGTTTATGCTGTCGCAAAACTTGGGCTTAACTCCGTAATCTATAACTTGCATTTATTACCACCTACAGTAACAGTCCTTAAAGGCTGTATTTAAATAAAGTAACAATTATTCCGTTTAATTTGAATTAATCATGATCAGATGCAAATTGTAGTTGATAGCAGCGTTTGTGATTCAAAAATACTTGTCATAAGAGCAGCGACACTAATTAAAAAAATTGTAATTTTTTGGCTCACATGAGAAATCGCAACGAAGAAACGAAGCAACAAAGTAAATAAGTACCGAAATAAGTAAGAAACGAAGTTAATATAGTAATTAATTACGATCATGATGATGAATATCAGCATCTGCCTAGCCTTTTCCCAACTATGTTGAGGTCGGCTTCCAGTCTAACAGGATGCAGCTGAGAACCAATGTTTTACATGGAGCGCCTGCCTGTATGACCTCCACAACCCAGTTATCCGGGCAACCCGATACCCATTGATAAGACT
>NWSH02000081.1:888626-918539 GCA_002382865.2 Heliothis virescens | reverse complement strand
CCGGGCAACCCGATACCCATTGATAAGACTGGTTGTCAGACTTTCTGGCTTCTGACTACCCGTAACGACTGCCAAATGATGATGATGAATATGACGATAAAGAAATGATAGACGGTGATGGTGATAATATCTACCAATTTATCGCAGAAGAAGTCATGTGTAGAAGTTAGTAATTAAAAATATGTTGAACCTTATTTGTTGTGTGTTTGAATGAACTGCATTATTTTGGTAATAATTGACTGTATGTTAGCCATCTAGGCTGAAAATAGCACCACTTATAATATTATTGTATTGTTTTGCAGGCATAGCGCATGACTTATCAAACGCATATCTGATGATTACATTATTTACTAAGATTATTGTATTTGAACTAACTAGACGGTAACGTTTTACTTCCCACAGTTATTTAGTATCGTGACTCCATTATTCTGATTTAGTAAACATAATTCATAAAACCTGTTTTTTGCATTAGTACCAGATGAAATCAGAATTTATTTATTTATATAGCGTTATCAACATCTGCACAAGTTCTGATACAATTAAAATAACAACTAAGCAAAATTGGCAAGTGCGATGTAAAAAAATTAAAAGTAAAAAAAAACTTTTACAGAAAAAGCTTTTATTTAAAACCTCTAAAAAGAAGAAAATAAAATTTTGTCAATAATAAAAGCTTGTCGCGAGTTTTACCGCAAATTATTATGATATAGGTAAAGGAATATTGATAGGTATGTAAAACTCGCGACAAGCTTTTATTATTGACAAAATTTTATTTTCTTCTTTTTAGAGGTTTTAAATAAAAGCTTTTTCTTTAAAAGTTTTTTTTTACTTTTAATTTATTTTTTACTTTTTAGTTATCGCCATTATTTCTAGTTACTATTAACGAGCTCTTTCATTTAATACCCATATTGTAAAAGTGGACTAAAGGTAACTATTCCGCCATCCTGCATGGTCCGCCATATTGGATTCAGAATGACGTCATATACTTTTTCAAATTACTCTCAACGAGCCCTTTCATTTGATACCCATATTGTATAAGTGGATAAAATATAACTGTTCTGACATCTTGTATGATCCGCCATATTGGATTTAGAATGACGTCACGTATCTTATCATATATTGTCATCCAAACTAAACGCGTTCACGAAATTTCAGCACAAACGGTTGAATATATCTACTTCAAAATTGAGTTCAAAGATTTCACCCGAACATACAAATAAAAATAAATATATTTACATACATTGCAAGTTAAATAAATATATAAAATAAAAAAGCTTT
Organism: Heliothis virescens; assembly: GCA_002382865.2. Classification (NCBI taxonomy): domain Eukaryota; kingdom Metazoa; phylum Arthropoda; class Insecta; order Lepidoptera; family Noctuidae; genus Heliothis; species Heliothis virescens. Next base: position 917,264 of record NWSH02000081.1, on the reverse strand, counting down.
TAATTTTAATTAAAGATAAACACATCTTGCACAAAAATTAAAACTTATTGATTAAAAAAAGAAGAAAAAGAAACTTTATATGATTAAAATAACTAAGGAACTACTTTATACCTTATCATCCATTATTTCTATAAAACAACCAATTTAAGAAGATTTCTGATCGTTGGACATGACCACTTTGTTGTTTTGCATTTCGTCTGAAACTATCCGCACTGATAGCAACGCATTATTTAAAAATGCTTCCTATAATTTCATACATTTTTGGCTGGCAGCGCTGACGGCAGCGCGCGGTCAGCGTGACTCTAAAATCAGCCCTAATATTGATTAACAATGAATGAATATAAAAAAAGTAAATAGCAGTAATACCTGAACATTTTCATTTAAATTTCCTTCAGCAATTACTGAGTTTAGTTCATGAAACAAGAGCAAACCTCGTATGGATAACAAATTACTCTGATTTGTCATTCAAAAATAAACCCTTCCATTCTAAAAGTAGATTCTAATCTAATGGCCACATCAATTATCCTTGATCTTGAGATCTTGTAAGTACAATATATCCTTTACATTTCCCTTAATCAATTATAAACCTTATTTCTTTAAAGTTAGAGTTAAAATTCCAATGTAGCCGTTTCTAGATAGTAACGTTCAATAGATAAGGTCTAGTGATCTCTATAATTGTTTTTGTTTGGTTTTTGTTAGAGTTGATTAAGTTTCTTATTGTTATGCTTATTAAGAAATTGAGACGATTAACTGTTAATAGGTAATCTTTTGGATTAGCTCAAGTGTAGTTTTATTTTTGTTTTTTGCTTCTTTAGTAGCAGTTACGTTGGTATTTAAAAAATAGATTGGAACTTAACTTTTGTTTTTAAGACGACGATTTTTAATTGAGTCAGAATAAAACAGAATTTCTATTACGACTAAGAACTGCAATAATGTCTTAAATATTTTCAGGAAAATTCTACCTAAAGAAAGCTAATTCAAACATAGTCATTGTTTTATTAGGCCTTACTTACGACAAAAAAATAATTAAATTCAAAGGTAAGCATCTAAAACAGACAATACCTTTCTCGAGAAACGACCTTCATCTTGACCTTACGAAAAAGTAGCGAAGGCTTACTATCTCTGAATTAAAAGACAATTAACTAATGCCGATATTTTTTCTTTTAATATAAAAAAAAATGTGAAGGGAATTAGCACGTAGAGTGATCGGTATATCACAATATACCGATATGGCTCAGTGTTAAGACGTCTTGGCTAAATTAACTCCACAATAAAATAAAACCTCATTTTAGTTTGTGAATAAAAAGTGATTATTGTCTTTGAAAGCTTGGAGATAGTTCGAAGTTTAAAAATTGTGTTCTAAATAGTATGTTCGATAATTTGAAAGATCATTTCCAATTAAAATGGCGCCAATACTTAGCGGCATCGTTAGGTAAGTTTTTTTGTTTTTTTTCTAATGAATTATTTTTTACAAAATGATTTATTATTTACTGTTTTATTATATTTATAGATATTTTCCGAAAATAACTAAATGAAATTCATTGTCGTCATTTATATTGATGTTCTGAGCCTAATTATTGGGATTGAATATAAATACATGAAAAAAAATATATTTTAGGAATGGGTAATATTGATCAGGTCATAATGATGAACAAACAAACATTAAAACTAATTTAGCATTTTTTTCCAAATAATACGTTTTTATTATGCGTATTTAACTTTATTATTAAACTGACTCAGAAGTTACATGTATAGTTAAATGATTTATAGATAATTACAATCGATTGATTAATCCTTCTACGACACTGGCTTGTTAGAACAGCTGTGGAATGCGGACTTCTAAGCTTTAGATTTATACTTGTATGTATTGATTTTCTAATAAATCTACTTAACTAAGCAAAACGTGTAGTAGGTAAGTACAGACAGCAACCTAACTCAATCTGTAAAATTTCTACAATAGATTTTGAACATAATCACAATAGTGAGAAATTAATTTTCGATTGGTAAGGTTTGTCAGTTTCAGGTAGGTTGACCTGCTGTAGTCTGCACTTAGGAATATTTTTATTTATGAATTCCGGTTCGTTTTCAAAGTAAAAGAAAGTAACTATGCACCTAACGTCACCTATGCGATCAAACCAATCTACGTCACAGTCTTCTTAGCTGTTTTGACGTAAAAACGTAACAACCAGACTAAATCACTTTAACATTCTATACTAATAATTCAAAATTATCTTCGAAAGAAGCATTTACAAAGTCTAGAAATAACCATTCTTGTAAATAGTAAAATATCTCGATTCGACATTAGCCCCAATTTTCTGTATATTTTTCACATAAGAGTAAACTTTTCAAAGAAACAATAAAATAAAATACAAAATAATTCGGTATTGTGCCAAATTGTAGCGATAACCACGTGTAGGTAGGTTATGAGGCAGTTTCGATAACAATTCAATTCAATTAACCAGTCACAAAATAATAAAAAAACGGCCAAGTGCGAGTCGGACTCGCGCACGAAGGGTTCCGTATTAGAAAAACACGTTTGTTATATGAGAGCTCCCATAAACTCTTATTGTATTATTGTTTTTATTTTTTGTTAAAGTAGCAACAGGAATACATCATTTGTAAAAATTTCAGCTCTCTAGCTATTATGGTTCAAGAGATACAGCCGGACGGACATATGGACAGACAGAAATCAAACTCTTAGAAATAGCATGGATTACGTAATAGTAGTATAAGAGCTCGAGGCTAAGTCAAAGCCGCGCGGATCGATCGATCATAAAGTTAAGCATAGCTTGACGCGGTCGGTCCGTGGATGGGTGACCATCTTATCATAACGAGTTCTTCAGTGTTTCGGAAGGCGTTATAAACTGATGGGCTGCCATTTGACCGTCTTTAGCAGTCTTTACGGGTAGTCAGAAGTCAGAAAGTCTGACAACCAGTCTGCCAATGGGTATTGGCTTGCCCGGGTAACTGGGTTGTGGAGGTCAGACAGGCAGTCGCTACATGTAAAACACTGGTTCTCAGCTGCATCCGGTAAGACTGGAAGCCGACCCCAACGTAGTTGGGAAAAGGCTAGGCAGATGAGATGACGTAATAATAGTACAATAGGGCCCCGTTTTAGCCTTTGGATACGTAACCCTAAAAACACATAGGCAATTTAATAAGTACATTCCACCATTTAATTAATATCATAAGGCACAAAAACTTCAATACAAAGGATAACATTATACTTAGTTGTTACTTGTTATGTAAGTAAATGTATAGATTGACCTTGTGAATAATTATAGTTATTGAGTTAATAGCTACCTGTATTTGAATTAATAGAGATTGTCAACCTTAAGTTGAGGCTTAGAAACTTTAAGGGCCAGATAGATAAAGTTACAGATAACTATCTGACAGATAATGCCATAGAAAAGTAGTCAGAACTAAGAACATTTCTCACGGCATTATCAGTTTTAACTTTATCTATGAGGCCCTTAAAGTTTATCTGGAACTTTATCTGGAACCTCTGAAACTAGCCATAAGTCTATTTCATTGAAGTTATGGTCTAAGTACAAAAAAGATAAACACACGTTCGTCACATATTTAAGAAAATTACCCATATAACATTTTCTAAAACACGCGACGAACGCCTGTTTAACTTTTTGTAGCAAGACCCCCAAAATTTATGAACGAGTTAGTATGAAGGGTTAATTAATAATTATTGAGTACAACGTCATATTTAATTGACCTAGTGGGATAGGTATGCCTTCTGTAGTAGGCGTATCACACAGATAAGGAACCTGAATTATTCACGGTGCTTTTATCATCAAAACCATCATTTCAGCCATAGAACGTAACATAGACTACTTAACTCAAAAAAATATAGCATGATAAAGTGTTCTGTGAAACCTATTAACAGAAATGAATGATTTGATTTAATTTGACTGCTAATATGTTTAGCAGTCAAAAAAAAAGGCTTCGCTTGATTTCTAAAAAGACTGAATTGTTAAGAGGAAAAAGGTTGACGATCTGTGCACTCGTGACAATAACGTAAGGAAGTAGGATAGGCAGTTACTAACTGCGATTTAGATATATGCAATTTGAAACAATGAACACGCTTTAAGCAATGAACATGCTGTGGGGCGGAATGAAATACTTATTCAGCAAAGTATGTTAAAGAAAGTTTTGAAATATGTTGGATTGAACGAGTAACCTTAGTAACATATTTCCGATGTCTTATTACTTACTAATTCAGTAAGTATTCTGCGGGCTAAACATAAAAATAAAAATGTTTTTGTTTGTTGTGTTGTGTGTTCTGCCAGCGATTTCACCCGCGTCCCTTGTGAACTACTCCGCGCACCCGGATAAAAAGTAGGCTATGGCCTTGCTCGATAACTGGGATATCTAACACTGATATAATTTTTCAAATTGGACCATTAGTTCCTGAGATTAGCGCGTTCAACCAAACAAACAAACTCATATAATACCTATTAGTACAGACGACTGCACATCAAGTTACCACAATCTGTAAAATTTCTGCGATAGATTTACAACCTTACCACAATAGTTGATAAAATTTGACAGATTCGTATACGTTGACTTGCTGTCGTCTGTATCTATAGATTTAGATGCCAGTCATGTAGCACTTCAATAATGTACCTTCTCCCCTCGCAGCAAGCTACGGGAGTCTGTGCACGGGAATGGCGATGGGCTGGACGTCCCCCGTGCTTCCACAGCTGCAGCGGCTCGACAGTTCGCCGCTGCCCCGAGTGCCGACACTGCAAGAGGAGTCCTGGGTAGCCTCGCTGCTGGTGCTTGGAGGACTCTTGGGTAAGATGACGGACTAGCTTATTATAATTGCCCTGTGGGAATGGCAATTGGACAGGCTTTGGACAGTTAGACTAGACAGTACGCTGCTGCTTAGAGCCTTGCTCTTAGTGCTCCTATAACTCTTAGGCCCAAGTTCACCGGCCACTTAAACATCAGTTTTCTGAAAATTGCTGCTTACGGTGAATACTTACGTAAAATTTTCGAAGAAGTTGAGGTTACTATTGTAGTGAAGATCTCCCTAACTAAGCTTAAGCGTTACTATCTCACTTTCGAATGTCCAGTCCGTTAGTCAGTCAGAATTCTAGACCTAACATATAACCATAACGCACTTATTGAATGTCTATAACAACTCGTGAACTTACGCGGTAAAGACTACAGTCATTTGGCTAAATAAAGCGTGAGAGGAATTCCCAATAACCCAGTAGATATAGGTGCTACAATCCACTCAAAATTCCAGGTCCTCTAATAACCGTCCCCCTGTCCCGGCTCGTGGGGCGGCGGTGGATAATCATGGGCGCCAACATCCCCCTGCTGCTAGGGTGGCTCCTGGCTGGCGTTACCACTAACCTGGCGACCCTGTACGTCGCCAGGATCATGTGGGGCTGTGCCACGGGAATGATGTTCGCCACTGTGCCTATTTATATCGGGGAGATTTCTGAGGTAAGGATGCACTATACTTAAGCATTTTTATTTTAGTTGTAATGCGATAAATAAAATTATCTGACTGGATTTTCGCATCATTTAAATTTAAAGGTAAAACTATAGTCATGTGTCATATGTGATCAAGACGAGCCCAGTTACCAACTTAGTTATTAATATGTTCTTAAATAAGATCGAGCAGTTTTTAGTTGCATGAAAACCAAAAAGAACAAAAATAGTAAAGGACCCAAATACCAATAATATTTTTTTCTTTCTTCTTTATCAGTCATCGCTTAAATTAGATTGTGAACTTTAAACTTTAAAATGTCATCAAGGGACAAACATAAAACAGACCGATACAATAACCAAACCATCCGAACATTCACCAATTCTCCCCCAGGACAAGATCCGCGGCGCTCTAAGCGCGTTCTTCCTGCTATTTATCAACGTGGGTTTCCTCCTGGCGTACGCCATCGGTCCGTTTACCTCCTACTGGGGTCTGACGGCTACAGGGGGTATCCTGTCGCTACTATACGTGCCTTGTACCTGGTTCATACCGGAGACGCCTTTCTACTTGGTTTATAAAGGTAAGGAAATTCTTGATGAAGGAATATACTAAGACTATGTGTAACTTGATTATTGAACAACTTCCATTGTCTTGGGATATGTTTTTTCTTTTCTACTCATACAACAAACATGAACTTTACTGCTCTCGTTAAGGACCTTGGACATGTTAAAAGAGGTATTTTTTCCGAAGATTTTCTCGTTAGCTACGAAATACCAACCTAACTATAGTTACATGAGTAGTAAGGATATTTCAGCATTTAAGGAGTATACCTCGTCTGCCTAGGCTTTTCCCATGTTGGGCCGACTTCCATATACCAGATGATGCTGACAACCAGTGCTATTGATCGAATCTTTCCACGATAATGCTACAAAGACACATCGCATTTTTTAACCCTTTCACAAAATCATCAGTAATAATATCTATGTTCTGAAAATTCTTAGGACACATAGATGAAGCGTCTTCAACCTTACAATCTCTCCGCGGCACTTCGAAAGCAGCAGTTCAAGCAGAGCTGGACAGCTTGCAGGCGGTAGTGACGCGGGAGTATAAGGACCCACCGAAGATACAGGACCTCTGGGCTTCTAGAGGAAACGTTAAGGCTTTGGGTGAGGATTTTAAGAGTTTGTTTGAACGCGCTAATCTCAGGAACTACTGGACCGATTTGAAAAATTCTTTCGTGTTAGATAGCCCATTTATCGCGGAAGGCTATAGGCTACTTTTAATCCAGGTACGCCGAGTAGTTCCCATGGGACGCGGGTGAAATTGTAAATAGTATAGTATACCTACATTCAGACCCTGATTTACACAACTAAATTTTAGGATGCCTTTGTAATAAACAACACTTTGGCCATTTTCAGTCGCGCAATATTTCGAGCGGCCATAAAGTTTGGCGAGTACATCTATCCTTATACTTGCAATTACATTCTTCCTCTTCCCAGGTATCTGCGTGTTCCTGGCGATGTTGCTCCAGCTGTCCGGTATAGACGTGCTCCTGTTCTACATGGAGGAACTGCTGTCTAAGGTCGGCACCAACCTGTCGCCTTCCGACGGGACCATCATCATGGGAGTTGTGCAGGTAAGGGAGTAATTATTTGCTTAATACGTACGTAAATTAATAGGTCGGTTGAAGACTAAAGTGGCCTAGAAGTAAAAGGTGTTTTTAATATGATCGTGATTGTTAACTTCGAACAACTTTATTTTTGTAAATTATGAAGTAGTGGTAGGGGATGAACTGGAAGCGAGTGTTACTGACTAAAATCAACCTCGTTCCTCCTAGAGTTCTATATCTATCTAGAACATCATCCTATGTTCCAAGGTCGTAATAACGCTTGCACAATCCCTCAGCTAAATAAACACCATAGGTACCTTAAGTCTTTCGGAACTCTAGCAAAAAATTAAATCGGTTGGCAGTCCTATCGACCATTGTAAACGCTACCACGTGCCTATTACTGACTTGATTCCTGAATTTTTAATATCATTACACTATCAAACTCCTTAATTACAATATTATAACGTCATTTAGTTCAGAGATTGTTTTCTCTAATAAATAATTTGATTAGTTGTGCTCATTGTTAATTTGTTTCATATCCGTGACACATTCACACATGTAGGTGATATGATATTCTACGCCTGCGGATAAAATTACATAATTAATGTAATCCTATTCGTTCGTAATTACCTAATTATTACGTGAGATACACGTGGTTATTAATCGATAACGGTTTTTGAGCGTAGGATTGCCAAAGTGGTGCAGGGCCTTTTGTCTGAAAAGATGAAACATTTTTCGTTTGTTTGTTTGTTGCCACCCTAAAGGCTCTGAAACTACTGGACCTATTTAAAAAATCTTTGTTGGGACAGTTGGGAACCTAAACTATCCCCGTATAATTTACGCTTTATTTTGTACAAGTATGGGAAGCAATTCCCCCAGACTGCGGTTGAAACCGTGGGGACCAGTAAAGGGTCTTACTACAGAAAAGATAAGCGCACGTTCAACAAGTGTGTTAGAAAATATAGAGAATTTTCTAAAACACGTATTGAACGTGTGTTTATCTTTGTTGTATGTAACCCGTAGTGGTTAAATATTCTGCATTTGCAAGAACATTTCTTTTATTTCCAGGTGGTAACAAGTTGCATCACACCACTAGTTGTGGACCGACTTGGAAGAAAACTACTCATGTGGACCACTTCACTTGGACTCACTATATTCTTGGTAAGATTGGCAATAAGTATGCATTTTAACTTTTAGGAATAACATTAAAAGCCTATGGTAAACAGTCACCAGCCTATTTACAGATTGCCTCCTCATCTGTCGAAGTCTCTTCCTCATCACGCTCTCATCCCAATTTTAGGGATGATGCATCATGTCTTTTTTATAATCACCGTCCTCCTACCTTTAATACAATTATTATTTGGGGCCGGCGCAGCATGTTTTCTTCTTCCATACTCTTCTATCTGCCGCCATCTCACAAGTAACGTTCTTCCTAACCATATCAACTTTCACACAATCCGTCCATCGTTTCTTTGGTCGTGCCCTTCCACAATATCCATCCACATTCATGTTCAAAACCTTTTCTTCTTTTTGATATCATCCCATAAGTCGTTCCTTCTAAGTTAGTTAACTACTTATTTTTATAATGTCAGACTTTGATCGGCGTGTACGCGCTGATGGACTCGTACTACAAGTACGACATGACTTCCATCGCGTTCCTGCCGCTGCTCTGCCTCATCGTCTACATGATACTCTTCACTTTGGGTGAGTTTGTTTCTAAGATTAGAGAAGGAATAGAATATGAATAAATACAGGAATAAAATATCAACGAAAGTTTTTAGCCTTGCATTAAAAAAAATGGAATTTGTTACGGGATTTTCTCCATTATAATAGTTAAGTTTTTTTACAGCAGCTTGAGAACTTTTGGCACACAAAGATCGTGGGTTAAGAACTAGAGTAGCGTAAGGGCAAAATGACAACTTCTCAGGAGAGCCGAAAAACAACTCAAATTCACTTACCAGTATCTTATAGCTCTTGTATGGCAAAATCTGTAGTAGTTACACATCTTATTTTTTTTTTATAATAAAGCTTCATTTATCGGCTACAGAATAGTGTAACTTTTTGGTCAGTCAAAAAACGTTTTCATATTAATAAAATTTATTTTTCAAAAATTGGTTGACATACGACATAAACGCTGACTGTATTACTTTAGTTATTTAGTGCCGTAACAGCGTAGCGTATCCCACCCTTACGTTTTTTTTGGCACGGAGAAAAATTACGAAAGCGTACAAAACAAGGACCCATAAGCAGTAACGGTACTTTACGTTTATTTGGCACGAAAGAAACCAAGGGAGGTACATAATCAAACTTTCTGCGTTAATAGCGTATGACAAGATACGTTATTTGAGCGATTACATTGAAGGCATATTCGGTGTCTGATTCGATCTGTAAATCGAGTTACGATCGTTGTGCTGACTTTTTTGATAAAATAATGTCCAGGTTATTGTAAGTAGAAACACTTCATTTTGGCACTAATCAAATATCTATTTTTTATATACGCTATTGTTGTATTAAGCAATCTACTCACAACATCGGTCCTATTTTTGGGCACATAAAAAAATGGGCATTAAAAAACTGAATGGTGAAAAAAATTTTTTTTTGCATTTTTGCACTTACGCTACTGTAGTTCTTAACCCACGAAATACTATAAAGCTTTTGTGTGTGTATCTGCGTATGATTATTACTTCTTGACACGCAAATGCTGGGCCAATTTTGGTAAAATTTTGCAACAACTTTTTCCTCTCCTCTTTCCTAGTGTGAGAAATAGTAGGTAGGTACCTACCCACAGGACAGGTAAAACCACGGAATACTGCGAGTTTATAATAAAAGTTTAAACTGAATGAAACTGAAAATACTAACTGAAGATTATTTTGTTCAGGCGTGGGTCCAGTGCCATGGATCTTGGTGGCGGAGATGTTCCCGGTGAAGACCAAGTGCTTGGCGGGGGGTATCTGCTCCTTCATGTGCTGGCTCGCTGGCTTTGTGTGGACCAGGTATATCGTGCATCACAGTATATTTTGTACTTACTTCGACATATTGTATGAAAAATCTTTGATACGTAAATCTCGCTCTGAGAACACCAAGTCGTATTTAAATTCAGTTATAAATACGAAAGTGTTTGGTCGCTTGTCAGGTTTCGCGTAAAATAGACTTACCCTTTTCCACAGAGTGAGCCTTTTTTACGTTTCTATCTATGGTACCGTAGCTTTTAAAAGATGAACCTATTTGGATGCGACTTTTTGTAGTCAAAAGCTAGTTTACCAGCGGTTGTTCTTAAATACAGACGACAGCAGGTCAACGTACTTATACGAATCTGTCAAATTTTACCAATCAAATATTAACCTACCGCCATTGCGATAAGGTTGAAAATCTATTGCAGAAATTTAACAGATTGTGGTAACTTGATGTGCTATCGTCTGTACATTTTACAGCGTTTTGTCATTATTATCAGGTTTTTCCGCGACGTAGCAGCATCGTACGGCATTTACACAGCATTCTGGATCTTAGCCGTATGCTGTGGTATCGGGTTCATATTCTCTGCCACACTGCTGCCAGAGACTAAGGGCAAGACCTTCGATGAGATACAGGATATGCTCAATAACAGGTGAGAAGAATGTTGGCTTTTGAAAATTTATTGAGAGCTACAATTATAATGATATTTGGAAGAAATATATGGGACAGGTAGTGCCAACGCCAAGGCAAGCAAAAATGACACTAGCTCAGGTTCTTTTTCAAACCACTTTGAGACTGTGTTGTGGTTTTTTTAGACATAGAACTTTTGTTATACTTAGCCTTAAATTTTAGTTGATTTTGTATCTTTCAAAAATTGATCTGGTCACGATAACCAAACCTACACTTTATTTGTTAAGTGTAGAACATAAACATCTACTTGAATAGTTTGGAAACACGTACTATTGGGAAATATGAAGAACAATTAAAGCTTGACAAGAATTTATTGTTTCTCTTGCTTATTATACAGAATATACGTATTTATAGTTCATATGTACATTTTCGAATAAAACATAATTCATTATTAATTTTATTGTTTCAGAACCAAGGAGGACAAACCAGTAGATGTATAGAATCTCCAATCATAGACAATAATCAAGTTTTTAATTTTAAGTCTCTTGTAACCAGTTATTCGAAATAAATTATTACAAAAAAACGTGATACAATACTTTATTCTATAATCTTACAGTAATTTCTATATTATCATTATTGTATATAGTAAATTATAAATTAGGATTTATCTCTGGAACTGTAAGGGACAGATTCTTAGTCCGATGACATCTTTGCCTATTTCAGCTACACCACAGACGGGGCAAAGCTTTCCTTTATGTTCGGGCAAGAAACTTGCTCCACATAGAGAACACTTTTCTTCTGGTTTTCCTCTGTATATAGGTTTATAGCTGATACCGCAAATATTGAAGGGGTTATGTTCATCATATAGAAGTTGATGCTCATCTGTAAGCGACTTCTCACAAGCTTGAAGGATCTTCCTCGCTTGCTGAGCGACTTCTGGCCTGGGTCCTAATTCGAGGAGTCTCCTAGCGAAGGATGCTGCAGTCCTGTAGTTCTTGAGCTTGAAGAACATGTTGAGAGCTGTTCTTAGTGTCAGGATCTGGTGAACTGGCTGCAGTTTGCAGTGGGTGAAGTAGGCTGCCATTTCGCATGTACGTTTTTGCTCTTCTAGTGTGTTTTTCGGCATTGCTACGGAAATAAAGAGACACATATTAATTCACGAGCTGCTTCTTATATAAAAACATAAATGTATACAGAGCTTTTTCATTAATGGAAGGAATTAAATGCCGTATTTTGATAGAATACAGAATGCATTGTACTAAAAACTACAACCAAAGTGACTCCTCATTTCTTGAAAATTGAAAAAATACGTATAAATAGGTATATCTTATTGTGAATGAGCAGTTACTTCGGGTTTAATGCCAATAATGTGCTATTATAAGACTACAGTACAAAATTCTCACCAATACATTTGCCGTTCCAAAATTATTGATACATTTTTTACAAATCAAAAACGGGTTCATCAATTTCAGAGGTAATTTTACTAATTACTTGACAAACAATATGACAAACGTGATGGCGTCCTAGCCGATTGACGGCCACGGCTGCTGTTCTCATATAAGGAGATCAGCCAGCTGCGCAGGACATATTATAGTGCACAAGCATTTGCGCAGACACAGGTGCACTCCCTATTCCCTCACTGTCATAGCACGATGGGTCGGCAATCCGACACAACCGATGCACGGGTGTGTCAATCACCAACTTCCACCTCCGGGTTGGTTTGTGAAAGTTTCTAAAACCCACCAAGCGATTTCGGCCCGACCCGGGAATCGAACCCGCTGTTTTAGGTACAGCACGTACCTTTCCTAGCAGTCTCCATCTGCAGCCCCAGCAGGTACTCCCGCGCGATGCTGAGCAGCTGCTGAGCCTCGGAGAGCTCGGGCTTGGTGTCCACGTGCAGCAGCGGCACCGCCTGCGCGATGCGCTGCAGCCGCTCCACCGCCTCCGTGAACTTGCCCGCCGTGGTCAGCTGGTAGCATTGCTGCAGCTGGTTTACTAGCTCGTTCAGTTTAGCCGCTGGAAGTAAGAATGATAGATATTAATTGAGTGTAATTACTAATTTAATTGTAGGGAAGTCCAAAAGCAATATATAATTACTTCTTCTTATCAAATGAGCTGCAGGTTCAATCATCTAACAAGCCCTAGTGTCACAGTTTTTTGCGCCTCACGACCTCTCATATGGAATTATAACAACAATTGTTATATAGTGAGAAGCATTCTGGGACGCCCGCTTTACGTTCCCTCCCCGGCACTGGGGTCTAACACCGCCAACTTGAAGGCTCCGGGCTGTTAGTTTCTAAAACCCCCTGTTCCAGTACCTGTTTCAGTACCCGTTCCAACTGTCTGGCTGATCTAGTGGATGCCGTCCCGAAAGTACTCAGTAGCAGTCGTAGTTATAATTCTACGTCAGAGGCCATCAGGCGAATTTGAGAAAACTCTGACAAACTGACACTGTTAGGTGATTAAACCTGCAGCTCACTCGATAAGAAGAAGTACCTGTTCTAATAAATTTCAACTTGGTAGGTATAAAAACTGTACTCACTGACTACAGGCAGCAAATCCTTGCCGCTAGCCTCCTTCCAGTTGCGGTGCAGATGTGCAGAGAGCGGCGGCAGAGAGGCGAGCGCGCCGAACGTCAGGCGAGCGCGGCCGAACATTGACACGAACGTGTCTAGGTACGGCTCGAAGTTCACGATGCCTACTTGCTCGTTCAACAGTCTGTATGCACAATGAAATGTATTAGTTTTTTTGTTCAAGCAGCAGTGGATTGCAGTACCAAAAAATCATAAGTGTGTTGCCGGATTTTTAGGTGTCACCTAGACGATTAATAAAATTGTACTTACCTACAGATTACAAAAAAATACCGTTTAATGCAAAAAATAATTTCGTAAAAATCAGTACCCAATCTTCATTGTCAATGCACAGTTCGTAATATTGCACCATTTAATTGACCGTCTAGGCTACCCCTTATAAATAAGATTATGTTTGACCGTTTTTGGTTGCAAGATGCTATCAGTCAATACAAAAAATTCAATCGTCCCTTGAAAACTGCACAAAAGATTCGGTGGCACTATATACCTGAGCGCGAGCTCGAACTGTCCGGTGGCGACGTGGTCGTGCACGGTGCGCAGCTTGCCGCCCGCCTGCGCCGCGCTGCTGCCGCGCGTCGGCGCCACGAAGTACTCCGAGCCCTCCGCGCCGCCGTCTATGTCCGCTATAAGGGGAATATCCACGTTAGAGACAAAGTTATAGCACAAATACATATTAAAGTTACGAGTAAAATAGCAAATTATGCCAAAAATGGCCATACAATAAATAGTGCTACACATTTTTATACCTATTTCATTAACGAAGGATTTTTAAAAGACGTAAATGATGTGGCGCGTAAATACCCAGATTGTACAGATCAGTAAAATAAATTTATCTTAGCACTACTTTTCATACCGAGTCTTACTAGGGGGTATAGAGTTACCCGGGTTACTGGGCTTCCAGGTCGGATAGACAGTCGCTCCATGTAACGGCCGTTCCCAATAACCTATCTAACTCTGGATTTGCTTACCACAGATAGAAATTTGACATTACTTGTATGGTGCTAATGTCAAAATTCTATCACTAGTAAGCAAATCCAGAGTTAGACAGAATATTGATTTCCGCAGTAAAACAACTAGAAGCCAACAAAGTTAGGAAAAGGAAGCCGACCCCAACAATGTTAGGAAAAGGTTAGGCAGATGATATACTTTTTATACAAAATCTTGTTAAAAAAAATATTCACGTGTACTTACCAGAAACAGGTGCTAATTCCTCAGGCAGGTCCAAGTCTTCATCGCCGACGTCCCAGCCGCCGTCGTCACACGCGTCTTCCATTATCTCTTCACCTTCTTCACCCTCGCCCTGTAAAGAAGAAAGTATTTTAATAATAATTGCATAACATTTTAAACATTATTTTAAATAATCTACAATAACCAACAAGTCCCCATGACGCGGCAGTTAATACTCATTAAGCATCATCACCTCCCCTACTGTACGAGCAAATACTGTACAGACAACAGCAGGTCAACGTAAACGAATCTGTCAAATTTTACCAGTCAAACATTAACCTACCTCCATTGCGATAAAGTTGAAAATCTATTGCAGAAATTTGACAGATTGTGGTTACTTGATGTGCTGTTGTCTGTACAATATAAACACAGTATGATTTAAGAAAACCGTTATTTTGGTTTAGGAGACAGTTAAATTTTAGGGGCGACTGGTGAAAATCTTAGCAATATCTTGCAAGCATGGAATGCCCATTTAGCCTATGCCTCCATGCTTCTTCACCACACCTTGGTACCTAAAGATGCTAAAAATGGCTAATACCTAAATTAGCTCGAGTTCCGAGGCGCCATAAAGCCTGACGGGTCTATACCTTATTCTCCTGCAGCACGTCGTCGTCGTCCCCCCAGGCGCCGGCGGCCTCGAGCGGCTCGTCCGCCACCACGGCCGCCACGCCGCCTGCCGCCGCGCCGGCACGGGCGCCGCCCGCCACCTCGAAGAAACTCCTGGGAATTAACAAATAATATCAATATTTTGTATTACACAAAATGGTAGAAGTAAATCTTGTTGGAACTTTTTCGATCAAGTGACCAAAGCTTTTGAAAAATTGCAATTCAGAGTGCTACAAAAACTGTACTAAGGGCAATGCAATGTATAGCGCTGTTTTCAAGGTACTTGACAAACGAGTAAAAAAAGCTTAAAAATAACAAACTCCTATTCACAAAAAGTCTTCTATCTCAAATTTTCAGCGATATTGAAAGAAAGAAAATACATTAAATTTACGAGAACATGACAGGCGACAGAAAACTTTATACTACTTTAAATCAAAACCAGTTTCCGCTAGCAGTTTCATCCGAGTCACGTGGGAACTACTTCGCGCACCCGGATAAAAAGGTAGCCTACAGCCGTGCTCGATACACGGCCCAGTATTTCTTAACATGAAAATACAAACAAACTCTTTATCATCATAATATTAAGTATAGATAAAAACTTACTTAGAAACAGCCAACAAGGGCCAGTTGGGCTGCGCATTATGCACCGGCAGTGGCGGTCTCAACAGCTGTGCATCGGGGTTCGGCTCCGGGATGGGCAAGTTCGCCGCTTCTAACATAGCCTTCAGTTGTTCAGCCTCTTCGGTTTGCTTGTGGTTTATGGCTGTTAGGTATGCGAGGGATAGCTGCGGGAGAGATATAGGTGGTTAGATGTAGTTAGTTTATGTTGGGATGAAGAGTTATATACACAGTAACGTCTTTGGGGATAGATTTGGAGTTTTGATTGGTTGACTCATGGTTTCTAAACACCTTTGTCCGTAGTCTATATATTCTACTAGCTTCCGCCAGCGGTTTCATCCGCTTTCCCGTGGGAACTACAGCGCGCACTCGGATAAAAAGTAGCCTATAACCTTCCTCGATAAATGGGCTATCTAACACTGAAATTTTTTTTCGAATCGGACCAGTAGTTCCTGAGATTAGCTATGGTCAATTACTCAACTCAAAATTCTGATGGTTAGTTAAACTCACAAACTTGTAGTTTTCTCAAAACTAAGCCATTTTCAAAATGCCTACCTGTCCGGCATTCTTCAACAGACGTATGGTCTCCCTAGTGTCTCCGAGTAACAAGGCCCCCTGGAACTGCGCGGACACGTCCTTGCGTATCTCCGCGATCTTCATCATCTTCCTCAGCTTCTCAAGGTTGCCGGTGATCAGGTATAAGAAGGACAGCTTGTCGAAGTTCTTCGTGCGTTGGTAGCACATCTCTACGATCTGTGAAGAAGAAAAAAGTTTAAAAACGTTATGCTAAATATCATGTTTTTAAATTAATGGGAGTTAGGTCATTGGTAAGTAGAAAATACTGAAATAAAGATGACATGCCAGAATTTATTTTTTAAGGAAGAAAAACCAAACATTTCAAATTATTTAGAAAAATATCTTGCTATTTTTCACATAGCATTTTAGCAGCACATAATATGCTTACAAAACATACTTCCGGGAACTCTTTTTACGAAATTATATAATAATAATTATTATTTTTCATGTTAATAAACCCTTCGGGGTCCCATTTCTTGTAAAAAGTAAAAATGCCAAAAATTACGATTACTCTATTCTTTGTTATCAGGGCATAGCTGCATCCCGAGACACTGCAGGCCTATACGAACATAGTTGGGAAAAGGCTAGGCAGATGATGAGACTACATACCTGGTGGTTGCCAGAAGCTAAAGCAGCTTGAGCCAGTTTGTCCCATGCGGCTGGCTCGTCAAGACTCTTGGCTGCCTCCAGCGCCACGTCAATGTTGCCGCACTGCAGTGCTAACGATAGCCGAGTGCGGGCGTCTTTTACGAAGTGCAGGGCCACTTCGGGGTAACCTAGTTAAGGGAATAGGGGTTTTGTAGTTTGTAAGGTAAGAGCAATAAGTTCTGGCTTTTTAGGAGAGTGGTTTGATGTCAAGGCATAGAAAATTATATTGGATTCTTTACAAAACATTATATAACGATGTATTTAATGATTTAAAATGTAACGTACCTTTCTCCTGCAAGTAAGCGATGATGCTCTGTCCCACGAGCTTGGCAGTACGCACCATGTGCAACACTTGGTCATATTGGCGAGTCACCAACGCTAGTTTGAACCTAAACAGTAATGAAAGTATATTAGTTACATGTCATTTTAGGGGTGAGTTGCACCATTTCATTATCTGAGGAAATCAATATTCTGTCTAACTCTGGATTTGCTTACCAGAGATAGGAATTTGACATTACTTGTATGGGGCTAATGTCAAAATTCTATCACTAGTAAGCAAATCCAAAGATAGACAGAATATTGATTTAGATAGGTTATTGAGAACGGTCGTAAAGCGATAATCTAACGATAACCAGCCGTCAATTTTCCAGATAGAATGATGACTAGATGTTATTTTAATGACGACCAGGTCAACAATCGTTTTATGTAGTCGATAGTAAATCGTCCATTAGTCAACAGGCTGACGGCTGGTTAAATTCTGGTTATATTATAATTAAATAGTGCAACCCACCATTAATAACTTTACCAAGTTTTCGCCAATTAATTATTAACTTCACAATGTCAGCGTCATTTAAAGGACCACGGTGGGTTTTAGTCAGTAAAAGTCTGACACTCCCTCACGCTGTCACCCACAGCGGGAGGGATGACCCCTCCCGCTGTGGGTTATTCACATACAAAATAAATACTTGCAACCTGTAACACTTGAGTATGCTACCCACCTGTATTCAGTAGGGTCGATATTCAGCACCTTGGGCCGGCAGTCGCGGTCGAGGCACAGCACGCGGGCGCCGGCCTCGCTGGCCAGCACCTTCACCGCGTACACCGGCACGTCCAGGGTGCGGATGATACCGTAGTCACTGCACAATTAATAATATTTTAGCTTATAAAGTTCAATAAAATTCGAAGTATAAAACTATTCCACAAATAAAAGACTTCACAAAACACTAAAGGGACCAAATAAACGTTTTCAGGTGGCTCTGTCTAGATGTCGATGTCTGCAGATTTGTTGACTATGTTTATATTGTCTTACTTCTAAATATTCTACCGACAAAGATAAAATTAAAAAAAATACGAATTGAGAACCTCCTCTTCTTCGGAACGTCTATTGAAAAAAACTTTAAAATGACAGAACCAATTTGGTTGAAAATAGACGGGAGGCAGCTAGAAAGAGGAGATGGACCTAGAATACTTCTTATGCCATCGGGATAGGATCATTACTTCCCTCACAACGACGGTAAAACCTTTGAAGGGAGCTAGTACTACATGTTACTTAGCACTTACCCGTCCTTACAGCAGTACTTGATATGGTTAGCCGTGGTGTAAATAAACACAGGCTGCGGGGTGGAGTCGTCGAAGGCTCCAGACTTAACCCTGGCTCCTTCTGTGACCGTGCACAGCTGTTCCAACTTCTTGGTGCAGATGGTGACGGTGTGCTTGCCCAGTAGAGCTACTAATGACATGTCGGCGTTCCAGATAGCGTAGCGGCATTTTGCGATTTTTACCTAGATAAAATAAATAAAAGAAATTAATTAATTAGAAAGGCTAAAGGTGAACTGACGGAAGGTACACTTTAAACGAGATTTTGTCTGGAGACAGCTACAGTTAAAAGTTAGTTGAAGTAGATTAATAGAAAAAAAAAATCGTAGACAGATTAATGGCCAATCCCAATATTCTATCTTTGTGATGGCCTGCGTCGTTGGTCTAGTTGTCGCATAGCTGACTGCTGTGCTGTGGTCTCGGGTGCGATTCCCGGGTCGGGCCGAAATCGCTTTGTGGGTTTTAGAAACTGTCACAAGAGCAGCCCGAAGTTGAAAGTTGCTGATTGATACACTCGTGCATCATCCTCCTGCGCCTAATATCTCTCCGGTTTATACAAATAACTGAACAAATTAGAATTAAACTTACAGAAGCAATAGTCCTCTTCTGCTGCACATCCAAGAGTTGCACAGCATCAGGTTCCCTCAGCAGCAGCATGCCGGTGCCGGCGTACATGATCTCCTCACAAGTGGGGGTCGAGATCTTCTTCGACACCTCGTTCTTTAAGTTTTTGATTACCAACTGTGGGTGATAAAATATAGGGGTCATTTTAAATTTGTTTTTGAATAAAAAGTAATTTGGAAAAATACGTCAAAATAGCATTTGGTCCTAATACTCGAACAAAGCGTGACATCATCAGCGTCATCATTATCATCGTCATCAACATCATCGTCATCGTCATCATAGTCAGCATCAGCGTCATCATCATCATCGTCATCGTAGTCATCATCATCATCGTCAACACAGTCATCATCGTCATCATTTTCGTCATCATAGTCGTCGTCATCACCACCATCTTCACTAACGTCATTAACATCATCGTCATCATCACCAACTTCGTCAACATTATCATCGTCATAACCATCGTGATCATCACCACCATCATTGTCGTCATTATCATAACCATCGTCATCGACATTATCACCAACGTCATTATCATAATCTTTGTCCATCCATGCACAGCATACCTGGTTGTTCTTCTCTAGCGCGGCGAACCTGTTCCTGGCGACCCAGACGGCGGTGGTGGCCTGGCCGCGGGCAGGGTCGCTGGGCGGCGAGTCGGCGCCGTCGCGCGGGGCGGCGTACAGCTCGTACGTGCTGTTGTCGCCCACGCGCCAGTTCACTAGGACGCACCATTCCGCGTGGTTTAGTGACATGCTGGAAGGAAAAATATTACAGCAATTTTGTAGTTTACTATAGTCAAAAATATAATCTTTTAACATACTGATTTGGCAAATCTGTGACGTTATAATATGTATTTTCATACAAATTGTTGACGATATTATTTCGTATAGTAGTCAGTCCAATATGTCGTAAAGGTATAAGAAACAAGGCGGTTAGATTTAAAGTATAAGTACAAATACAATGAAGATTATATATAATTTTATTTTATGCAGCCGCAGTTAGTTACCCATAGCATAGAAGTCATATAAAACATAAGGATTTAAAATGTTTTCCTTAGAAAAATGCTATGCAAATATCTGATGGAAAAGATTATGCAAATTAAATCGTGATAAATCTTACCTGTATGGTTGATTTCTACCACCTCCTTTGATTTGCATGACAGGCGCGTCGCGATTGGTCGACATGTCTAACTTGCGGAGTTGCCTGTTACGAAAAATAATAATATCAAAATTAACTTTGCAAACACTTTTGCCAGGGTACTCCCGGATTGCTTTTTACAATAACTGAGACTCAAATCAAATAGCATTTATTCACAGTAGGTTGAAAACAGCACTTTTCGAACGTCAAAATTACATGAGACAGCCCCAAAAACGCCCGGCCCTCACCACTTCCTATGTGTTTTTGCTAGGAAGAAGAAGTGGCGCGTTGCTAGGAAGAAACTACTGGAAGCACTCGGATACAATATGTATAGCGTATGTCAAAATTAAATACAAGTATGCTCAATTTTACAAGCGAAGTTTTAATATTTTTTTCAAAAATTACAGCTGTATATTTGGAACATATGATAAAAATATCACTTTTTACAAATAAGGGTACTAACTTACCTATCTTTAATATAGAAGAGTATGTTGTTATGCACGGCGTAGGCGGGTCTCTCTCGCTGCAGCTTGAACAGAATCATGCCCGCGTCGTGGCCTGCTGCGAATAGGTTCAGTGTCGGGTGGGAGGCTAGCACCCAGTATCTGGAAAGAGAATGCATTTTGTAGTACTGATTCCTATTTAAAAAAAAAAACAAATTCATGATTATTAATATTAGTTATTCAGTTAAAAAATGTTAATGTAAGTATGAAAGTGAATTATCTTACTTAGACTTGAATTTTCACTAAGAAATTAAAAGCAAATTTGATGCATCCTACTACTAATACTTTTCTATAGTGAAATGGCGAGAAATGGCCCTCTTTCGTGGTTGCAAGTACCACAGGGCGGTAAATATATATAGGTACATCATGACTATTCAGGGCATGAAAAGGCATAGGTACATCATGACTATTCAGGGCATGAAAAGGCCTCTATAAGTAATTTATTTTTAAAGATTAAATATCCTCATATCGTTATCCATAACTTAACATCGACATCTCCCCATCACTAAAACAGCACTCCACTACATCACATTCCAATCTACTCACAATACCTACCTCTCATGCTCCCTCCTGAAGGAATGCAAGCAGGTCCTCTTAGTCATGTCCCAGACGCGAATGAACTTGTCCTCGCTGTTGGACAGGATGAGCTCGTGGCGCGCGTGGAACAGAACGCACGACACGTTGTTGTAGTGCCCGCGGCATGTGTCTACTTCCCAAGCCTGAAATGTTTGTAAAGTAAGACTAGGCTTTTAGTGGTAGGTAGTTCTATTCTTGGTACAGACGACAGCGGGCCAATCTACCCGAATATGTCAAATTTCTTCAAAAGATTTTCAACCTTATTACAATAGTGGAAGGTTAATGTTCAATTGGAAAAATTTACAGATTCGGGTAAGTGGCCCTGCTGGCGTCTGTAAAGTTAAATTCTATATTCCAATGAGGTTTTCGATAGTAGATATTTTTTTTGTATGTATGGGAGTCCTCTCGGTGACAGACGGACAGTCAGACAGTCAGCAAAGTATTAGTGTAGGGGTTCACTTTTCCCTTTGGATATGGGAAACTAAAATTATTCTTTAATAAAGTACATCATTCTTATTGGAAATCTTTTATAATGTTTAAACAGCCACTTCCATTGTTAATAATAATAATTTAGCTTACCTTTATGATTATCGCCAATAATTATTATTAAACATACTTATGGTCATAAACTTATAAGCATAGAGTGGTTCCTGTTGAAAAAAAGACATGCAAAAGTTCCAACCTTAAGGAATATGAATCACCATGAAAAAAATGGTCTACATCCCTGAAGAAAAACTGCGCCGTTAATATGGGGAATTAATATAACAGAAAAAAGGTAAAAAATGGACGCTCCACACCAACTCAATCTGTTAATAAAAGGAAGGAGTGACACAAAATAGCAGCTGTTTACTCTGTATAAGAATATATCAGTCTAAGTCAACTGCTTAAAAAGCCATTCAATCAAAAACCTAGTACTTTAACTGATGAGCAGAAGACCATATAAATAAAACCGGAGCTAATGTTAAATGACTTCACTAGAACTTGTCACCAGAATGTCAGTAAATATGTATGTATTTGTACAGAAATATTTACAAAATCCCAATTTAAAACTGCTTGTGGTATTGACGCCCGAAGCGAAAACACCAATTATACCTAGAGACCAGTAACAAAGTTAGAAGTATCAATGAAAAATGAACCAGGAAACCTGTCAAAACCAAATAGGTTAAAAATAACCTTTATATGAAAGAAGAAGGTTGAAAATGCCATAACACCGTCCATTGCACCCTTATATCAGGTACCTTAGCGTCATTCATCCTCCATAGTTTGACTTGTCTATCATCAGCTGCTGATACGATGAGCGGTAGGCTCGGGTGGAACGCTGCCCAGTTGACTCCTCGGTCGTGGCCCTCAAGTACGTGCTTGACCACAGCATCAGCCTGTAAAATCAGTTGCTTTCAGCAACATTGGTGATGTGTTATAACATCGATATAGATACATACATAATTTATATTTTGTTTGTTTTGCCATGCTCAATAATAAATTAATCTTACTCTAATAGAATCATTGTTTTAAGATTAAAAAGAAATATTTTTTTTTAAATAATCTAGTCTGTTCAGATCTTAAATGCAGTTGAAGGATTATTATTCAGCATGCTATTTATATGTGTGTGTGTGTGCAAAATTATATAGGTACATAAAAATAAAAATAGAAGGAATATAAGTGTTTTAAATGCAAAAAGCAGCTAAGAATTAACTTTTAAATCTGTCACGGACTCTATCAATTAATTTAATGGGGAAACGTCATTTGATGTGTAAGATACATTTAAAAACTCATAATAACCGACTTGTATCCTAAATAAGTACACTATCATATTTGACTGTATAAACTGCTTCCTCATTATACTTAAAGTTTTCTGTAGAACATTGAAATTTTTTCTTAAAAAAATCGCATAAGCTATAGTGCTTTTATTTTAGCATGAGTTCCCTGGCAGTTCATATCTGACAGTTAGAGTGATGTAACCTAACGAAACTTAATCGATTATTTTATTAAATCGAATCGGTTGACAAAGAAAATGGAATCGGAATTTAAAATTTTTCATATGGCCACTACTATACATCGATTTTTTTTCGATTCAGTAACTTGCGTCAATCTCTATTGACGCAAGTCACATTCCGTTTCGTTTATCTGTCATTTTCGACATTGTTTTAACTCATATTTTTTTACATCGATTATTTAATTTATTAGCCATTAATATTTATTTAGTTCATTTAAAATGTGAAAAAATATCGTTTACTGGGTAATTAACAAAGATACAATATTTTAAAATAACTTTATTTTGTTGGTTTGTTGTTATAGCTTTATAGCAGTTTGCGTGTGATGGAAAAATTTGAACTGTCAGGGAACTCATCATAACGCGAAAATGGTATAATAAACACAAAGACACACACAACACTTAAAAAATGTTTATTATACCTGTCCAAACAGGTCCGTAGTCTGTGGGTTCCTCAAATGCTCTGCTAACCCCGTTGGGCCAGGAGCCACACTCTTTTTCCTCAGACCTGAGAAGTCCCACACTCGTACGGATTGGTCCAAAGAAGCCGAGACAAGGAGGTCCTCAGTCGGGTGGAATTGTGCACACATTACGTAGTGGTTGTGACCGGTTAGCACGCTGATACACTGACGGGACTGCCAGTTCCATATTCTTATGGTCTGAAATAAAATTAGTTACAACTTTATAATATAAACAATTGTTCACAAGATAGTTACATAGTTGAGTGGTTGATGTTGCTACAACTTAAGTACAACACTTGTTGTTTTCTTACAAAGACATTTAAATGGTCTATTTGCTAGTTACAATAGGTTAAATTGCCTTCTGAATAAACAAACAAAAGTGAAAACATTCTGTTAAAAGCAAATACAGATGCTAATGTGTTCACAAGTTTCCCTGTAGATAGAAACACTAACATGCTTACTTAAACTTAAATGTTTAATTATTTAAACAAAATTTCTCAATGAAGAACCCACCTGATCATCAGAAGCACTAAGTATCCAGGGGTACTCATGGTGGAAGAAGGTTGTGCGGATGTAGTCCAAGTGGCCGAGCAGGGTGAACAGGCACCGCCTCTGCTTGTAGTTCCATACCTATAAACATGAATAAGGTATTATTGCAAATGCCTTACTAATGTAGTTGAGAAGGAGGCTGCCTGAGGTCACAGCTGAAAGGACATTGAACCCACTGGACAAGATTGAAAGAAGCCTTCTGTAAGCCCTATTGAAGGATAAGCAAACATTATCATCATCACAAACATAATTAAAGTCTACTGCTGAGCTATTACAGGATTTGCAATAGT
Source organism: Heliothis virescens (assembly GCA_002382865.2). Taxonomy (NCBI): domain Eukaryota; kingdom Metazoa; phylum Arthropoda; class Insecta; order Lepidoptera; family Noctuidae; genus Heliothis; species Heliothis virescens. The sequence goes on along the minus strand of NWSH02000081.1, from coordinate 892,626 downwards.
CAAACATTTAATTTAGCTGTTGTAATTAAGGGTAGAAAAGAAATAATAATGTAATGATATAGCCTTCTGCTATGCTAGCCTACTACAGATTTGTTTATAAAATTAAAATATCTAATATAAAATTCTAAAGAGTGGTACATTTTAAACAATACTGGCAATACTGCAAGCATAATATTCATACATATTTGGTGAACAGGACTTCACAGGCTGTGTAACTGATAACATGGTTGTTTAGGTTAATATTGCATACATTGTCGAACAGACACTTCTGTACAGTGTTATGATACATAGCAAACACATTTGCAACGCCTGCTGCGATATACGTGTCATAAACATGACGAAACATACATGCAAAAATAAGGGCCGTACTAGCAAACCCCATCACAAACCTTGATCTTATAGTCGTCACCACCGGACACGAAGAGCGGCTGCTGGATGTGGAAGCAAATGCCACGCACGGGACCGTCATGTTCATCAAATTTCTCCAACAACGTACACATACGATAATCCCATAGCTGAATCACACCATTGTGTAAACTGGCTAAAACCCATGGCCGCTTCGCGTGAAAGGATATACCTTTCACCCGCGCCGACTTAGTTTCGAACTTTGTTAGCATATCTCTTGTATAATTTAGAGATATTCACCAAAAATCCCATAAAACAGAATCGCTTCACACAATTAAACGTCAGTCCACCGGCTGACGTGACACGTCCAACAAAACTAGAGATGAGCTCAACTGCAGCGTAGGCCTGCGTAGGTTACGCTCGGCTTACCAAAAATTATAACCTGTTTTATGACGCGTAATGTTCCTTGTCACATAAAAAGGATAATAGTTAAGGTGCATTCGACGACTAGAAGCGGGAAATTCAAATATAAAATGGTTTTTTCATGTTTTACCTAAGTTAACATTCAATATGAGGCGTGATCTTATGATTGGCGGTTATAATATCCCACAAAGTAATTTCTGATGTCCTTGTTTAACTCCGAAACTTACCCAATCAACAATTAAATGAGTTTTTACTTTAATTACCGAAATCGGTCAGTTTATACAGCCGCATTGAATTAACGTCCTTGAATTTACACAAAAGCTTATATTAAATAAGAACTACACTACTGTAAACCCATATTTTTGCAAAATAAATTGACTTAGAACAGGAAATCGTATATGCGTGCAAAAGACAGAATTTGAAGTTTGTTAAATTCAGATTTTTTTGTATTCTAATCAGTATTTGACTTTTCTTAATTGAATTCAAACAATAATGATTTGGATTAACTTTTATTTTATCGATGTCAATACCAAAACACCAAAGAGCTATTAGTTGATTAAGCCCTCGATTCGACTAATGTTTGATACCGCTACTTTGATTACACTAAATTGCACCACTGTTCATTTCAATCACAAGTTTCAAAAATATTCGACACAATCTATCGTTCAGAAATTTTTCTTACAACTAAATCCTAACGTTCGAGAAAACGGCAAATAATATAAATAAACAATGGAAAAATTAACAACACTTGATTGTTTTTTTTATTATTTATCTTTATCAATTTTTCTAATTCACTAGTTTGAGTTATTCTTGACTGGAAATAGTTGCTTGAATTAATATTTCTGAATCAACTCTGGCATTTATCTGGGTTCCTTTAACTAGTGTTTTAGGGCACTTGCATTTCTGACCACTTATTGTACCATACCTGATGCCTGGGGAGAGCTTCCTGCTGTGGCTATAACAACTCCTAGCTCATTTTCAAGCTGTTTGATAACATGATTAACCAGGATTTCTGTCAATAGGATAGCTGATATAGGTGTTTAAGAAATTATGTATATCGAAAAACTCCAATACATAAGCACATGTAACTGTTTGATTGTTACAGACAACATCAAGGTTCAAACATTATGATCTGTCAAATTTTAACCAATCTGAATATTAACCTTCTGCTATTGTGATATTGGTTTGAAAAATCTTATTGCAGAAAAACAGATTGTGGTAACTTAATGTGCTGTGTCCGTACAATTATATATTTTTTTAAGCAACAAATAGATATAAATAAGCATGAAAAATACTTGTAAAAAGGATACAACTCTAGCCAATATCAACAATCGCCAGGGTCTATAACATTTGGTATGGGTCCACTCTATCTTTCCTCTGTGGCTTTATGTCTTCTTTTCTTCAGTATCCCTGTAAGGCCTCCCAGACTGAAGACCCACACAAGTATGATACATTGGAACTAACCGGGAATTCACTACTGTAACTTTTTGCGTCACTATGTCACCTGTCCTGGCAAAATACTGTGTTCTTGGGCCTCTACTGAGACTATGGTCACCTGAAAAAGTAAGTTCTGTACGTTAATTATAAATTAGGTGGGAAATGTATTAATTTTTGTGACTTTCTTCACTATAGAAGTAATATTTTGTTTCTTCGCTATTCAGGTTATACTGCACTTTCATAGCACATTTTGGTAAAGTTTGTAATTCCGAACTTTTGTTATTACTGTCTTAATGTGAAAAAAAACATTAGGTTTACCTGATTTCATCCACAGTTCTGTTTTGAGAGTGCCACACACAAAGTTGCATAAATGTAACCTCTAAGTTTCATAAAGTTCCCAGGTCCAGCGACAATTCTTTATTCGATGCACTTAGTCGCCATGCCAGGAATGCATAATTTTCCCGACATCTTTTTAACTTTTCAGAAGACATGCTGCTTTATAGGTTATTTCTAAAGTTTATTTATTCTTTTCAATAAGGCACTGTTGTATAACTGTTCGCCAATTAATCACGTGAACAAATTAATGATGATCTAGTATAACTTGGAACATTAATTAAAAGTTAATGATAAAATAAAGGCAAATTCAAACTTGTTGATAAAACAAGATTTGACTTTTGATTTGAATGAAAGATTGAAAAAAAAAAAAAACTATTCATAAACTAAAAAATCTATCATCGACAAGAGTGTCGAGCATAGAGTTTCAGAGCATTTGCCAAGTTGGACTAGAGTTGAGATAAAATGCTCAAGCGTAATAACATGTTTGAAGTGAACTTATTGTTGGATTTTGGATTACTGCATATGTAGTTAACTACTTTTAACCAAGTTACGTTGACCTTAGCTCAAATATAGGAGACATTAAGGTGAATGCGACGACTAGAAGCGGGAAATTCAAAATAAAATGTTTTTTTTCATGTTTTAACCTAAGTTAAACATTCAATTAAGAGGCGTGATCTTATGATTGGCGGTTAATAATTATCCCACAAAGTAATTTCTGATGTCCTTGTTTAACTCCGAAACTTCTTACAATTTAAATGTAACTGTAAAAAAACGTTTTTATTTGCGAAATATCATAGTTTCGTCAGTTTATAGTTCATATAAAAAGTTTTCGGAGTTAAACAAAGGACATCAGAAATTACTTTGTGGGATATTATAACCGCCAATCATAAAGATCACGCCTCATATTGAATGTTAACTTAGGTAAAACATGAAAAAACCATTTTATATTTGAATTTCCGCTTCTAGTCGTCGAATGCACCTTAACTATTATCCTTTTTATGTGACAAGGAACATTACGCGTCATAAACAGGTTATATATTTTTTGGTAACCGAGCGTAACCTACGCAGGCTACGCTGCAGTTGAGCTCATCTCTAGTTTTGTTGGACGTGTCACGTCAGCCGGTGGACTGACGTTTAATTGTGTGAAGCGATCTGTTTTATGGGATTTTTGGTGAATATCTAATTAATACAGGAGATTTGCTAACAAAGTTCGAACTTGTTAGAGATCTGGCGGTGAGTATAATTTTAGAGATATTCACCAAAAATCCATAAAACAGAATGCTTCACAACAATAAACGTCAGTCCACCGGCTGACGTGAACGTTCCAACAAAACTAGAAGAAGCTAACTGCAGCGTAGCCTGCGTAGGTTACCGCTCGCTTACCCAAAAATTAATAACACTGTTTATGACGCGTAATGTTCCTTGTCACATAAAAAAGATAATAAAGTTAGGTGCATTC